>VZTL01019593.1:0-31172 GCA_013400535.1 Scopus umbretta | reverse complement strand
TTTTAAAAAATAATTTAAAAAAACAATTTCACTTTTTTCCTTTTGTAAAAATCCAAAAATTCAGCTACCTATTACCTGATATAAGCATTTTCATCTTTAAATTATCACAAATTAAGTGGCTTGTTTTGTACACATGAGTTGCACCACTGTAATGATTTCATTGCATTTGCAGAAGTGTAACAGTTTAAAGGAAGAGAGTATAGCTTATTACCAAATAGAAAAAAAATACATAGCATCATTATAAGGTAAGTTTTCCTTCTACCACAATTATTGTGCTGATGTGACTATTTGCATTAAAAAGTATCTTAAAAAAAAAAAAACAAAAAAACCCCAGAACAAACCAAACCGCCAGAATGGCATAGAACTTAACTGTAGATCTGGCTCAAATTAAACAACATTTAAATACTGAGCAGGGATAGACTAAAATAATTAGTTATTTTAGGCATTAGAATGTGAACATGGTCTTGCTAATACAGAGCAAGTCAAATTACTTTTAAACTTAAGAAATAAGAATTGGTAATTTCAGATTAAGCAGCAGGCAATGTGCTAGAGGAAAGAAGCCTAGAATTACAGAGAAGCAATGCTTTCTCAACAGATACTAACTGCACAATTAACAATGAGAAGATTAAAGTAGCACTACATAAAACATGCTGGACTCCAATATAGAGGCCTCATTTCCCTTCATAACACAACAGTAGAACTGACTGACATCAGCTAGGTGTGATAAAAGAAAGCCTGATAAGGAAGAACCTCTATGGGATTACTGCATTGCAGTCATCCATTCTGACACAGTTTCAGTTGATTTTTTTGTTCCCTTTTAAAAAAAGAAGATAACAAGCAAATAACAGTCATGGTCTTCTTAGAATCAAATTTTCTGTCAAAACAAACAAAAAAAAAACCTCTGGCATTTTCCTAATCTTTTTGATTACTGTTATCATGGATAACAATATTGCTCATTTTCATTTTATTAGCAATCTTATGTGGAATAGATACACACCTTTTCTAATTTGTTTTTTTTAGTAAGGCACTTTGATAATACTATCACTTATCGCTAAAGATGAACATAGCTCATTTCTCACGAGGCTTTTCCAATCATTGCTGTTGTTAATAGTATTTTGGCTTTTATTGGTCAGCTAGATTAGTAAACTTTTTTCTCTTTGGATACTCATTTTTCTTTCTTAGTGTTTCATCAGGGACTCAACTAAATGTCAAGAAAGAAAAAAAAAAAAAGAAGAAACCAATGGTTTACCCATATGATCTGCTTCTTTACAGATTAGACATGAACCACAGAGACTGCATTCAAAAACCTCTGTAACAGAGAAGGTACAAAAGGTAAATATTTAATAAGGTGTCCTGTCAGTCCTTTTTGTCATCCATCCATTTACATAGAAACGAGTAATTAGTGTAACAGTAAAATTATTTAATCTGTAGTTCCTTAGGTCCTCTAGATACTTCATTTTGTAAGTTTATTTTTAAATTTCTTTGAAATGTGAACAAATGAGCCACCTTTTCATTTATTTGTAAGTAAATATGCTTGACTTGGAATTTGCATTTATTTTTCAACCTTCATTTGTCAGACATATATTGTCAGTATTTTTGTAGAGGTAGTCCTCTTTTCTACTGCCTCTCCATTTGGTTTTATTGGGTGTATTTCCTTGGTGTTGATTTCAGAATGTATTTTTATTTTGTCCTTATTTCTCATATTATATATAATTTTGAAAACTATTTTAATTTAGTATCATTGTTCTATTTTTAAAAATCATCCCTGACACATGAATCCTTATTTATTGTCTGCTCATTGTAATAGTCTTTATTTCTCTTCCTTGACTTTGCATCAACTACTGTATGGTTTTTGAATGCTTTCTGCCAAAGTTCTACTTCTGTTGCTAGGTAGTAAGAAAGGGGGGTTTTGTACTGAAAGTCATTCTCAAGGGCAAAAGTCTGACTCTTTTACCTTGAGAAGGTCAAAGCCAGATATAGCTTCCACTGGAGAAGCCAAATCCATCAAACATGAAAACTGAACCTTAAATAGCAAAAGTCATTTTTTAGCTTGTCACAGTAAAAAAGTGGCACAAGATAATCACAGGTCTACATAAATTTTCACTCATTGTGCCAATGGGAATAACAACACAAAGTAATGCATCAGTACTGGAGGGTGTGTCCACTTCCATATCAATAAACTAACTAGGATGTCTTTTAATTAGACAGACATATACAAAGACTTAATGTTTCCTGGAAAGACTTAATGTTTCCTGCAAACAGCTGTCTAGAAACAAAGAAAGATATTGATTAACTGTGTTAGGACATCATACTTTGTAGCTTAATGCTTTTAAAAAACAATTTCTCAACTATTGACTTATTTCACTACGAACATAATTAGCGATAGCACCAATTTTTCTTCAGAATATAGGAATACTCACTACCCTTCTTTCTCCCTTGAAGCTGGAAAGAAACATCATACAGATGATCTAGAACAGTGTAAGTAGGGCACTATAGGAACAACACAGGAGGTTTTATTTTCTTTTGTTTTTCAAGAAATCGCTATAATAAACTAAAAATGGAATATAAACTGGAAAAAAAAAAAATCCCCCAAGTTTCAGATTAATTTGTGCCAAGGTTGTAAATTCACATAGTGTTTTTTTTTATTTATTTATTTAGATCACTGGGGATCCATAAGAGTTCCTAAGTCCATCAGTTAGAAATCAGTACTACTTACAGAAACATAGCTTGACTTGACATATCACCTGGCAGACTTCGCCACTATTGTTAGCTAGCATTCACAAATCTGCTGCAGTGCTGGCACAGACTTACAACTAATGAGATCTAGCTCAACCTGAAGTCCCTGAGGCATCAAACTAGCAATTTCAAGTTTCAGAATAGTCATTGCAACACTCGCTTTGCTCATGGAAAGCCTTACTCAGTATCTGCTGCTTCCCAGAAAACACGGACAAGATGAAGGTATTGTTCAAT
Source organism: Scopus umbretta (assembly GCA_013400535.1). Lineage (NCBI taxonomy): Eukaryota > Metazoa > Chordata > Aves > Pelecaniformes > Scopidae > Scopus > Scopus umbretta. The sequence continues at coordinate 28,202 of VZTL01019593.1, read as the reverse complement.
GATAGAAACCGTTATCACAGACACAGAAATAACCAAAGCTATCTTGTGGGTTAAAATTACATTTGCAACACTCTTATGGAATTTGGAAAATAAGTCTCATATTATTGTTCTTCTTAATTTGAAGCCCAGGCCTCAGCATAGTGCTTTCATTATTAACTACAAACATCCTTATTTTCAGGAGAAAAAGATGTGCCCAAACTGTTATCTGATTTTGGTGCATGATTCAAGGGAAATGTTTGCATGTGGGAATTTCAAGAGAAAAAACACACTAAAGATCTTTGAAGAAGTGTGGTATGTTTATCTGAATGTCATACTGGAAGTTTTAGCTTAGTGTCTTCTAAATATCTAATTTTTGGAATGTAATTCATCCTTGGCTCTTTGGAGAACATGATTGCAAAATATAGGACATAAGGCTTTAGGTGCTGAATGTGGATTAGTTTGTGCTTTTAAACACAATAAATTCTAAGACTTTCTATGCCTCTCTTTTCTTGTGTCACTCTCTTGGCAAGACATATTAGTTTGTACAACTGCTCTAGAAAATAGTCAAAGTCTGAGTCTGCAACTAGATCTTCTATTTTATTCTTTTATTTTTCATTTAAAGCTGTCCTATTCATGATTCTGTGAAAAAGATGATAGAGACAAAGGGATTGTAAATATATGGTGTTAGAAGATTTAGGGAGTAAGGTCAATACTCTTTTCAGAATTATTAAACTTGTTAGGGTTATATTTATATATAAAGTGATTCATATCTGTAATTCCAAATATTTTTATACATGTGGAATACAGAGATGTTTTGTTCCAGACATATAGAAAACCCAGTACTAAATCCTGTAAATTTAATTGTATGATAACATACCAGGACAAAGTTAGAGAAGTCTCTGAAACTAATAGTTCATGTTTTGTTCTGAGTTGAGAGTACACTTAAAATGAAAAATCAGACAAACTCAAAGCTATGAACTAAACTTTTTTTTTTTTTTAATATACAAATATTATCACAAAATGCTTTCAGGAGTAAATGAGCCTTTTCTGAAAACAGACAAACAAAAATTGTTCTTGAAAACATGCTAGCATGACACAGTTTGAATATCACAAATAGAATATTAAGTTTAATTAAAAAAGAAAAAACTTTAGAAATGTAGCAAGATGGATACAAGGGAAAGTGAAACACTTCATGAAAACTGGACGTAAGAGGAACACAAGAAATAAGCCTATAGGTCTAGATTAGAGCTATACATTCAGTCTTCATTTAGTGGCAAATCTTTTTTTGTTTGTTTGTTTTTCTTTTCTTGCTAGTACAGAACATAAGTTTCCTTTTAGATGAATCTAAATAATTTTATATTTTTTTTTTAAATGTAATCACTTCTCAAGGCAAAAATTCAAGCACCTGTTTAAAATACTCATGGATGTGAACAGACTATAAGGAGGACAGTACAGAGGACTATAACTGTCCTCTTCCACAGGTTTACTTCTTTGATGTTTTGAGTAAATTTAACATCAGCAGAAGCATTCTTTATCTTCATTATCACCTATAATGGCACATTTATTATTAATGTATGTATTACTGCTTTGATTGTTGTTATTTCTTCTTTTCAGCCTTTTGAAGACAACACAGTTTAGATGCAAGAAGCTGATACTACAAACTGCCAAAAGAAAAAACTCTGTCTTCAGTTCGAGGAAGACAGAGATAAAAATCGGACAACAGCAAATATGGCCATGTATTACTGAAAACATAATCTGAGAACAACAAAGAGGCACTAGCTTTCCTGAGGGGAAAAGTGGCCCTCTTAAATCTTAATTGCTTGTAACACTGCATTTGGCTGAAAGAACAGAGCTTGATTTTCAGTCTCAAATTGTGGTCACAAAGGTGTCTAGTAGAAAGAAATTCCTCCCTCCCACATTATTCTGCTTATTCTATGAGGAGTTTTAATCTGGAGATGATAGAATTAAAACCTCAAAAACATATAGGGTTCCTTTACAGAAAAAGTCTTTTTTTTTTTTTTTTTTTCCACTAAGGAAATAAAAAACTTAACAAAATGATGAAAAAACTCCATATTTGGCATATAAATTAACAAATTGCATTTTTAATTTAAAAACTTCTGTAGTAGAAATCTACATTTTATTTTAATCAGATGGAGTTCTGTCAAAAAAAGCAATTTCTTTTTTGTGTGTGTGATGGCTGCATTTAAGATAGGATTCAGATCATAGAGATATGTGGCTACACACCTATCTTACACAAGTATGTATATGTGAGCTATGTAAGTCAGTATCCATTACACTGTGTGTAGAGAGATGTGTTATTCCATTCAGTTGCTAGTCACACAACTACTATGACTCAAGATACCCTGAAATATCAGCAAGGCAAGTGAACTGCAGCTGCAAAACCACTAGGAGGGCTGGAGACCCATGCCTAGCAGGGAAAATCACAGACACAAACTCGTATGTGGATTCTTATTTACCTGGTACCTATAGAGAGTTGTATTTTATGACCTGCAGAAGTCCATTCCAATCAACATTTCTATGAATCTGTGATATGCTACTAGGCCTTCAGCTGCCATTCTGTAGCTGTGCAAGTCTCCTCAAAGTCCAGTGTCATACTTGACAGGTCCACAGGATGTTTCAGATACCTCATGGCATCCCAAATCATGCTAGATGTATATGTTTTGTAAAAAAATAGTCCACAGTTTCTTAAATTGGTATTTGGGATACATCTGATAAACTAATTTATCTGACTGCTTTTTTGATAATCTGTGTGTCAAAATCTCCACATAGTTAAAAACTATGAAACATTTAACCTTTAGGGACCACAAAGTGAGAGGAACACCTGCTGCAGGGATAGCCTTACACTCCACCAATTTGTCACAGAAGCAGCTGTGGCACTGGAACATAAAGGTTGATTCGCAGTTCTCAAATCCTTTAATGCCTTCTTCCCATACATTGTGCTTTGGATTTTATCACAATATTTTGTGACAGTTGATCAATTAGTGTAGGTGTAGAGTTGTAAACCTATGTTAAGGGATTAACAAGACCTTCCTTCATTAAAAATCATATTTTATTAATTAAAATTAACAGAGCAATAATACTAAAGAAAACAGTACTTAACAATATCACTTACAACTCTTGCATTTCTCATTCACAAAAGTCCCATTACAGTTGGGTCCTATCTACAGCTTATGCCATGGCTGCACTGCAGAAGTCACACTCCCTTGAGCCTATCCTGACAGATGATCTGTGGATGGTACCTGTGCTGGCTCAAGCCGCTGATAAACATTTCTCTCTAGTTTCATTGAACTCTTTTTAGTTAATCTCCACTGACTATGTGGAAACTCAGATATCTGGAGATCTGTTCATTTGCCGGAAAACAGGTATTTAGTACAGATAATATGTGGTTTATGTCTTACCTGGCAAAGAATGTCTTTGACAACCTAACATACATGTAAATGTGGACAGTCTTGAAGCAACATAGCTGAATGAAGGGATTGCATTGTCTAACTGTGTATTTAGAAATATAATTGTATCCATCCTGTCTACAGTTAAGACCTTATGGTACTTATATACAATGTAAAGGATGCCTGCTTTTTAGTATGTGCAAAAAAGTGTTATATAGGCCAGTGGAGAAGTATAATAGTCTACAAATGTATTACCAAGTACAGAAACTTAATATTCCCCTAGAAAAAAAAAAATATTTTCTGCATAAAAAACAAACATTAATTCTGCAAGGTTGACATTTCCTGAGAAGGTCTTAGGAATTAAAAAGAACTTCTAATCATAAACGTCCATATTGTACTGAACCAAAATTATTTCAGACTCACTGACATTTTCTTTTTCAGCTTTCAGTGTTTTTCCCCCACCATTAAAACAAAACTATTCTAATCTCTAAGCTGAAATAGGCTGTTGTCCTTCCATCTAAAAATCAGAATGAAAAATCCCAAATATTTCAGTAAGGAAGCCAAGGTGAACATTTTTCCTGCTCATGATGAGTATGATGGAACTGTAAAGAGAATGTGATCCAGTGACAGAGATGGCGGTGATTAGTCTTACCTTATTTCACATACGGTATTGAAGAGCTGTCAGGTGATGACAGGTTCGATTCAGTACCTTTCTGGGCTGCATTCGAGTCAGTAATCTGGAGGTGAAATATTGTAAAAAAGATTTATCAACATGAGATATGCAATCACTCAAATAACATGTCCTGTGGAAGCCATAAGCTAACACAAATGGTAATGGGCAAATCGTGCTGATTACCTCAATTTTTCCATCTGAGGAAAAAAAAGTTTTATTTTTTTACTGTCCAAAATTTATTTTATCACTTCTTTCTGTTAATGTTTTTAAATGAAAGTGTCTTAAGGATATGTTGGCGTTGTGGTTTAAACACGGTCATTAGCTAAGCACCACACAGCTGCTTGCTCATCCCCAACCCAGTGGGATGGGGGACAAAATCAGAAGGGTAAAAGTGTGAAAACTCATGGGTTGAGAAAAAGACAGATTAATAAGGAAAAACAAAACAAAAAATGAAGAAAAACAAAACCAAGAAAAACAAGCACAACCCCTGGCAAAATCCCCCTCCTTATATAAATAACATATGACATATATAATTGTAATTAATATATGACATATATAGTTATAATGTTTAATTATATTAAAAATTTAATTTTTAAATGAATAATAAATATCACAGTGATCACTGACCCATTACAGTGCAAACTATGGAAACTATTTCAATTTTTTTTTTTTAATACATTTGAGGTATACTTAATATATAATAAGACATACAGGAACTGCATTTTAGAATGACATTTCCTTGTGATTCATTATATTTCTAAAATTTCTAAACCTTGATATACATCTTGATATACTGATGTTCTTCTTAATGATTTACTTTTCCTCTTAAATATGAGGAAGAGCACAGAGATGATCTGAGAAGATTTTGCTGTTGTTATATGTGCTACTGTCCTAGTATGTTTCCATTAACTTTCTTAAGTTTTGCTCATTTATGTCAGTTCAAAGGGAGAATTGTGTAAAATGGACAACTCTTAGGTTGGTTTGTTTTCTGAAGTAAGGTCTTATGCAATGCAGGCTGTCTTATAAACAGAAAAAAAACAGTAATAGAGACAAAATCAATATAACAATAAAATGCCTACAAAACCCCTTGATGTCTACGTAGCACAATCTGGCACTTGAATATGACAATGTCTGAAGAATACTATGTGAATACATGCACTAAAATATACTCTTTAATTACATTAACTCATTTTCAGCATCACTGCTTTAGTGAGTGCACAAACAGCAATACAGACCTCTCAAGCGAATATTCAAAATTAACATTCATGCAATTCAGAATTATCTGTTGAAAACCTGGATTAAGTTACCTGGATGACAAGCCCAAACGTAAGAATCTGTACTGCAGATACCTTAATCTGGTGAGATGAATCTCACAGTCTCCACTGGCTTTAGTGTAATGGGGAATTCTGCTAAGGATATGCATTTTAGGGCACACTTTGGGTACTGGGAGAAAAGTCTTTATTTCACTATAAAAGACATGTAAATAATTTCTAGATTCCCATGGGTTTAATTGGATTTTTTTCCTAAATGCCTGCTAAATTCATATTGTAAATGCAAGCTTAATTTTCTGAAAGTATTTTAGAAAAGTATTTACATTTATTCTGTTTTTACAAATACTAGCTTTGCATTAAAATGTAGCAAAAGAGTAGTATAAAAAAAAGCATTAAAATGTAGCAAAAGAGTAGTAAAAAAAAAAAAGGTAGTAAAAAGTAGTAAAAAATTGTCATTTCTTGCCTTTGTAATGTATCTGTTAACATTCCAATTACCAGAACATTTGTACAGAAATCATAGCTGTCTCCTCTATTAAAAGCTGAATCCTACAGATAACATTTCAGTCTGAAATTTCACAGTTAAAAAGTTTTTTCCCCCAAACATAATTTAGTCTTTTTATGCATATTGCCTTGCACTGGTTGAATTAAAAACAAAAATAATTAAAAGCTTTATTTAATTTTCTACAATCCATATTTGCACATCTGAAGAGCAGACAGTTTATAAACCAGGGCAGCTAACAACTTCCTTGGTCATCACCACTATATTGCAATATATGAGCTGAATTTTTCCTGCAGTTCAAAATGTGTGTACAGAGAATTTGATTTCATGGAGGTTGCAAATATCCTCCAGGCAGAGAAGAGAAACTGAATGCTCCACTAGCCCCTAGTGTGGGTCCAAGCATGGCAGACACATCGGACAGGCAAGGTTAAGGGTATCTTCAGCCTTGGTCAACAGCATTCATCCATTGGTACCTTGAAGACAGGTCATGCGGTAGTCTGGAGCTGTCCTGGTTTCATCTGGGACAGAGTTCATTTTCTTCCTAGTAGCTGGCATAGTGCTGTGTTTTGGATTTAGGATGAGAACAATGCTGATAACACACTGATGGTTTAGCTGTTGCTCAGTAGTGCCTACACTAGTCAAGGACTTTTCAGCTTCCCATGCTCTGCCAGGTGCACAAGAAGCTGGGAGGGAATGCAGGCAGGACAGCCGACCCAAAGTGGCCCAATGGCTATTCCATACCATATGGCGTCACGCTCGGTATAGAAACTGGGGGGAGTTGGCCTGGGGGGCAGCGATTGCTGCTTGGGGACTGGCTGGGCATCCATCGGTGGGTAGTGAGCAATTGCATTGTGTCTCACTTATTTTGTATATTCTTTTATCACTATTATTTTTATTTTCTCTTTCTCTGCTGTCCTTTTAAACTGTCTTTATCTCAACCTATGGGTTTTACTTTTTTTTTTTTCTCCTAATTCTGTCCCACATCCCACCAGGGTGGGGGAGGGTGAGCGAGTGTCTGTGCGGTTCTTAGTTGCCAACTGGGGTTACACCACAACAGGAGCTCAACACTACTGGCAGAATAGTGCTATGAGATGTAGACTGCATTTCTTGGGCCAAGTTGATAGCCCTAAAATAAAAGGGCTGTATAAAGAAAAGATGTAGCAAGGTATGTTATAATCTGTTTCTTAGCAGCTCTTAAGGACACACAATGGAGCTACTGATTATTTTAGAAAAATATGCTAAGACATATATTTGAAATAAAAAATAAAAAAATAACAAAAAAATAGTATGTTTAAGCTTTGTTGCAGGCAAGCACAAACTGTATCTGCTTGAGCTTCAGGGCAATGAAACTTCATGCAAGAATATGTAAGTGGCATCTTGCCAGAGTCTATCTAATAAACCTTACTGCAAGTATGATCGTATTAACTGTGACTTAACCCCAAAGTAACATAACCGTAGTGGATTTCATATACATGGTTCTGTGCATGACCCAAACTTGTACACATCTGCCCACCGTATACTATATAGACCAATATATATGGAATGTAGTTGAATTAAGGATTGGAAGAAGTTTGTATTTTGAATTTTTCATCTATTTTTAATTTCTTCATTTAGTCATTAGTATCCCAGGTGGATAAACACTGAAATTTCACTGAATTTCATTTCTGTTCAGAACCTAGCCTCAGCAGCACATAATTTTTCAATAAAAAAAGTGGCCTCTGCTAATGTCCATCTTGCCTTCACTAAACTAAGGAACTGGGATCCAAGTTAGTCCATTTATAACTACCTCAGATGTTATTTCATTATATTGCAGGCTCTTACTGTAGACAGACACATGAGTAAACATGTTGCTGCTTGCATATGCTCATTACTCTAAATTTATTTTGTCTTGTAAATGTACAGGTATATTTATTTATGGGTTATTTATTTATTTTTGCTGAGCTGTCTAAGCATATCTGTTAATACATATGTCTTTAAAAAAATGCTGTACTTTATAGAATCTTACATTTTGGTATCAGGATCAGATGTTACAGTATTGAGATGTACTACTAACAAATCTAGATACCGGTAACTACACTAACAAGGTACATCTAAATATATATTCTCTGCCTATGTTTTCATATAAAGGTTTTCTCCAAAGACTTCTACAACATTGTGGTGGGCTGGGTGCCGGGTGCCCACCAAAGCCTCTCTATCACTTCCCTCTTCAGCTGGACAGGTGTACTGGCTTTGCATGGCAAGTTTTTGGTAGTGGGGGAGCTACAGGGGTGGCTTCTGTGAGAAGCTGCTGGAAACTTCCCCTATGTCTGACAGAGCCAATGTCAGCTGGCTCCAAGACAGACTCATCGCTGGCCAAGGCTGAGCCAACCAGCAATGGTGGTAGCAACTCTGTGATAACACTTTAAGAAGGGGGGGAAAAACAACCAGGGACACAAACTGCAGCTGGAGTGAGGAATGGGAATATGTGAAAGGAACAATTATGCAGAGACCAAGAAGAAGGAGGGAGAGGGGGTGCTCCAGGCACTGGACCAGGGACTCTCTTGCAGCCTGTGGTGAAGACCATGGTGAGGCAGGCTCTCCCCCTGCAGCCCATGGAGGTTAATGGTGGAGCAGATATTCACCTGCAACCTGTAGAGGACTCCACACCAGAGCAGGTGGATGTGCCCAAAGGAGGCTGTGACGCCATGGGAAGCCCACACTGGAGCAGGTTCCTGGCAGGACCAGTGGACCTGTGGAGAGAGAGGAGCCCATGCTGGAGCAGGTTTGCTGGCAGGACTTGTAACCCTGTGGGGGACCCAAGCTGGAGAGGTCTGCTTCTGAAGGTCTGCACCCCGTGAAAGGGACCCACACTGGAGCCATTCATGAAGAACTGTAGCTCATGGGAAGGACCCATGTTGGTGAAGATTGGTGTATATATTCTCGCTCCTCTCTCTCTGGCTGCAGTTGCTCAAGGTTGTTTTCACCCCCCNNCTTCTTAAATATGTCATCACAGAGGTGCTATCACCATTGCTGATGGGCTCAACCTTGGCCAGTAGCAGGTCCATCCTGGAGCCAGCTGGCATTGACTCTATTAGACAGGGGACAGATTTTGGCATCTTGTCACAGAAGCCACCCCTGTAACGCCCTCGCTACCAAAACCTTGCCATGTAAACCAAATACAACCATTTAAAAAAAAAAACCTTGTTGCTAATGACACCTATTACTACAACTGTGTTACTGAAGTATGTGAAAGTGTGCAACAGCACTTAGTTAAGAGAGCAGTTATATTTATTATGTGTATAGTTTTAAATAATCTTCAAAACCTTCTCTTAAAGGTAAAATAGTATATAAATCAGAGGCCAGAAAAGGAAGCAATAGTTTCCAACTGTTGTGTTTGTGTCTTAGTTTTCTCAGTAGATTATCAAAAAACCCAAGAGACAAAGGAATTTAAACATGGATCATCAGAGAAAGTAAGACATCCTTTTTCTTTATTTGGAATTATATGGTGACATTTTGGTGTAAAGCCTACCCAAAAACATCTCTTAGACAAGTGACATCATGTCCATGTCTGGCCAGCTCTAACCCATTAGATGATTCTGTCATCTGCTGGGAAAACAAACAAAGCATAGATAATTGGGTTTACTCAAAAGTGCTTTAGACATGTGCATGGAAGAAGAAAAGAAGCACAGATGAACTCTTAGCAGTTTTTCATACTTGCAACACATCTGGAGACCAGAAGATAATAACAATGCAAGTAACAACTGCTTATTAGGTTTAGAAACAGGAAGAAAAGATCAAAAAGATTAGCTTGGAGTGACGCGACCAATGAAGCCTTGAGTAGCTTATGATCACTGTCTCAGGAGGCAATAAATAGTGAATACAACAGCCCCTCATAGGGAGCATCCTTGCAGAGAGGACCAAAGCTGTGCTGCAGGTGGGGCCTGCAGTGGAGCTGCTGCACGTCAGGGCTGCACATCATATGGGACCTGGCATGGCAAGCAGTAAAAAGTCACCCTGCTTTCCTTGGGCCTGTGATGTCCATTTGAATTACATTGAGGGGCTGGGGACTCAGCCAGTCGGAAAGTGTACGTGTGCTCTGCAGGGAATATGCGGGTGCGCTCTGCAAGGAATATGCAGTAGAACAGAAACCTTAGAACAGAAATTGCTCTCCAGCCACTGTATCCCTCCTGCTTAAAAAAAAGATGTTGTGTGACTGAGTGGTGTGGTTCTGCCCTTGCAGCTGCACCACCCTAAATCACCCTGACCAATGAGATAGAATTGGAAATATTACTTTAAAAGCTCAGAGCCAACTTAGAGGATGGTAATGCCTTGGGGTTTCCTTCCATGTATGTCTGCCATTGTTTCACACCATTAAAGGTAATAAAGTCAGTTTGATTTTCTGGAAAACAAGGAAATAAATATTTTGCTAAGTATTTGAATAATAATATCCAGGTACAGCTGCCAGTGCCTTTTTTCCTATTTTCTGGAGAGGAAAACAACCAATAATACTACCTGAAAGGTCAGAAAAGAGGGGAGACGTGGCTCTCTGTGCAGAGGTATAATCAGGAAATAGCTAAGCCAAATTCCACTGAAGAATGTAGTAAAACAAACTGATACATCAGTGTTAAATATAGGAATCTTAGGTTAGTCATCCTCAGGTTTATTTCCTGTACAAGCAAATTATGACTATGAAGAATATGAAAACTAAAATTCAGCTCAGAGGGTGAGCTAAGAGTATGACTGTCAAGTTATACTAAAAATAACAATATATTTTCTCTGTGTCCCATTTTTTTTGTCATAGTCTCTTTTTCTTAGCATAGACATTTTTTTGTTGTTCTTTTCCACAAAAGCAAAGAATAAATATAACTGATATTCCAATGGGGAATATGCTGTCTAAAGCATGAATTAAGAATTCTATAAATCTGACTTCTTAATATGTTTCTCAAATTGTTATTTTTTCTGGTTGCTAGTTATTTTTGCACTACCTTGTTTCAGCTTTTGATGGTATTTGTTCATTTATTTTCAAAACTTTTTATTCACAGGGATTTACTATCCGTATGAATCATGCCAGCTGGATCTATATTTTATTCTTAGAGAAACAAGAGGAACACTTACTCATTATTTATGAATTTAGACTGCTTCAGGAATATGTACTTCTAATCCATACTGGCTCTAATTCACTTGAATCCTTGAATGATGATGATATGAAGAAAGCAGATGTGTTTCTTTAAAACTTATGTATATGTGTGTGTGCCTGTATGCATGTGTGGTTTATGAAAACAAACTTTCTGCTCTTTTAACTTTTCCCCCCATCTGCTATTTACACCACTTGAGCATCAGTAATTTACATGGAGATATAACATCTCAGGCAACTAAAAATTATGTTAGTAATCCAAAAGAAAAATCAACATGTGGTTCAATAATCTGGAAGATACACACTTTGAAATATGTTTTAAAATACGTTTTCTCCCTTTTATTCATGAGGAAACATGTTTAATAATGCACAGAGTATACACAAGCTCTTTTTAATCAAGAAATACACTAAAAATATATTGCAACACAAAACATCCTCTTTTTTAGAGATTCAGTTTCCATCCGTTCCAGACTGGTTCAGTTAAAACTGAGAAAGCACCAAACAATTGGCATACAAAGATTTTTATTTCATGACAAAAATGTTTAAACTCAACATTCTGATATAGTACACAACTAAAATTTAGTCTTATTATATATAAGTAAAAACTGCAGGTATTCTATAAAGGGGCACTTGCTAATACACTTGTTCTTTGGTATGTGTGTCTTGATATATGCAGTAATGTAGCTACAATCATGTTGTGTACAGTAAGTAATGCCACACTTTGAACAGGCATACTGGCATTGTCAGCAAATGAAAATAGCACCAAATTAGTATACTAGGGTTTAAAATTACTATGTCATTACCTACACATGTTTACATTAATAACTCTGAAACCACCTTCCTGTAAATATTTATTATACATTTGCATAACATATGGTAAGATGCAGTTATAATTAACAGGAAGATCATAAGCAGTTACTTGGAAACAAATTATATAATAACATCACAAGACCAAATGATGCCATAATTCCCATTTTTTTCTTGATTTTTAATTAAATACTTCATCTCAGATAATTTATATATTTACAGTCAACATCTAATTTTTTTTTTTGCATAGAAAGCTCTTTGAGTTGTCCACTTACCTTGTCAGTAATTACATAAGATCTAAGTGGTTTAGTGTTGATTCTTACCATAACCATGAAAAAAAAAAAAATCAACACACAAACAAAAACCCACTCCACCCTTAAAAACCTTACCAATCAACAAACAAAACCAACCAACCAACTAAAAAAACCTAGAACATCAAGTGCTTTTCTGAATCTTTCAGGAAGGACAAGCTTGTAAGCTTATGTCTGAATTTCTGATTTATTAATCCCCATGATTTATGTCCTGAAGAATCACAATACAATCTACACCATAATGGAAGGCTGAAGAGTGTCTTTAGTCACAGAATAGTCACAAGCAGTCCCACTAAGTGAGAAGGGGTACAATAAGGGATGGAAATGGTGAAACACAGGACATGGGAATGCTGAAACATCACCTGCTAACACAAATAAAAAGGAATTATGAAGGCTGGTATTTCAAAACACAACAAAACAGATCAAAACCTATCCTATTTAAGGAATATGGGGAAAAACACCTGCCTCCACCAAATCTACACAAACACCATATAAACAGTAAGTTTTGATTCCTTCTACCCTGGGGAAACATAGTTATGCATTGCTGCTTATACTGCTTAAGTTGCAAAGGTCAAGTCCAGTCTTACAGGACTAATAATAGATGAAGAGTACCTGTAAAATACTAACTGAACACAGACATTTAGAGGAATGTAATTTTATTTGTTAAAAGAATGTACCTAAGGTGCGTACAGATGTTTATGTAGCATACACATTGGGAAATCTCTTACTAGTAGAGCATGGATGGTTTTGTCATAATGCAAATACTGTAGACTTCCAGAAGAAAAATGTTCCTGCCACATAAGGATAAAAAAAAAAAAAAAATTCAAAAAGTCAGTTTAGATCAATCAAAATGGTTTAATTTAATTAAGTTTGAAATATTTCAATCTCAATTTTTTCTATTATAATTATCTTTGAATTACCTTTCAAAAAAGGCTCTTTAAAAGTACTTTATACATGAAAATGAAATATTTTGAGAGCTTTAAAATGTTTCAATTGTATTTCACAGTCTCATACCAAAAAATACTTTATTTAGAAATTTGTAGGTTATGCAAATCAGAATTTTTCAGCGAAGTCCAACAAATATGACAAATTTCCCATCAGTTTTACTAGATATAAATACTGTAACACACAGTTAGCAATTCTTCAACAGAATCAAAATAAAAAAGCAGTAGGGTCAGTAGGGTTTGGAATTTTTCTGATTCTAGTTCTTTGTGTAAGGAAAGCCCTTTCTGATCCCTTCAGTAAAGAATTCTGTAGTAAAATAAAACAGCAATTCCCACTGATTTTACAGTCAGGTGATACTGGGAGCTCTAGTATCATAGCTAGATGAAGGAGCTTCCATGACAGCTGCTCATTTCCAGATCTTGTGATTCTGATATAACTATCTTTGGCACTATATTTTTGACCTTGCTGGGGGCTGACTCAGGTAAAAGATGACCCTGGGAACAGTTGGGTTTTTTTTAAATTTCTCAAATGAAGAATAGGAAATAGAATAAAAAACAAGTGTTGACACTAAAAAGTGTTAATGCTGAGGTCCTTAGAGAGTCTTAAATTAGTTGCTTTTGCTGTGTGTATGTAGAATCAGAAAGATATCTCAAATCTGAGTCTTTCAACAGGGGGATTTTTACAATAGCAGCCTGTTACCCCACCCCCCAAAAAAAAAAAAAAAAAAAAAAAAAAGAATAAAGCTCTCTCTGAAGCACAGGTTTGTCCTTCCAAGTTGAACCTTCCTCAGTTTCACTGACAACTGTGGAATGGAATTCAAGGTTCATTTCACAGGCTTTTCTAATGCTTGCAACATTTAACAGCCTATTCACATGCTTAATTTAAGAACTAAAGAATGCTTTATATATGTTTGTATCCAGCTAAAACGATTATGGTTTTATTATTACAATCATATGAAATTAAAAATATTTATTGCGGCAAAATATGACTTTTAAAAGCTCAAGATATTTGCATTGGCACAAAATAATTGGGCAATTCATGAATAAATTATAAATGCACGCTTTGACATAAAAATTACAGCAACACTCCCTTCAGAAAGACTGTATCTTTCCACGAACTTTAAGCAGAATTTGTTTTTAAACTCATAATATTCTTCTTAAAGAATATATGCAAAATCATCTGGTTGCATAAAAAATAGGCAAAATAACATACACAGTGATTATTACTGATTCAAATCTATGTCAAAGTATAGCTTTTTCAAAGTCTTAAGTATTCTTATCAGGCTCATGAGACTTGTAGTATTTAAAACATAGTATTATTTTCTTTATAAGACTTTACACTCATGCATTTCAAAACTCTACATGCCATTTGTGCCATTATGCTGCTGATGATAGTGATGTAGTGCATAAAAGAAATATTTGTTAATATTGTTTAGGCTCTTTTATAACACTCATAGTCTTTCAGCTATAGTTTCACAAGATGGAGTTCACTGAGGTCTATCTTGAGATCTATCTTGTTGAGATCTAAATGAAGCTGCTTTACAGAGCTTGACACTGTGCAAAGAGGAAGGTCCCACTCTCTCCTTCATCATCTTTCCCTTCCTTAATCTTGGCTCCATAATTCCACTGTGTCCCTGGCTTCACTCCTGGCTCTCATGAGATACCACTGCAAGCTTATTTAGTTGCAATCCTTGAAGAAAACTGATGTAGCCAAAAACCAAGAAAGTTTTCATGGGTTAGTGAGCTGCATTTCCTCATACAATGAGACAGCATAATGGAGAACACAGATGTCCATAGCAAAAAAAAATAGAAATGGAAATAAGTAAAATCTGGAAAGGTAGCAAGAAAAGCAAGGTGAGCTAAATTAATTTCTTATTTTGGAAGCTCCAAGCCATCCGATTGGCTGAGTTTTTCATGGATCTGCAGCTTCTTCACCCTTCCTCCAAGACTTAGCATTTGAAGGATATGCTGTACCTTATACTCTCATTCCCTAATTTTCAGAAGTTTGTTAAACAATTGTCATTTACAGAACAGTGTTTCATAACAGTGTTTCACATAGTAGTGAATCAGCCCTTCCTAACTCTTTCCTTAGGGATCCTTTTATGAAGAACATGCGATAAGATTAATAGTCAAAAAGACATTGAACTCTCTGAAAAGTGCCAGTACAACTTCTTTGTTATCAAGATGGATTGAGTTTGAGCTGTACTTGAAACAGATGTAGTAGCCATTGAGTTACTTTTAAACTTTGTTTATGGTATGCATACAGAAATCCCACCTAACCAGACATCTGATTTACATAAAGACATTCCACAAATTTAAATGTCTGTTAAACATTTAAAGCTACAAAATAGCTTTTATTAAAAAAAAAAAACAAACAACAAACAAACAAATAACATCCACAAAAAAACCACCAAACATTTATAGGAAAAAAAAAAAAATGACCTAGTGATTTCCTTTGTGGAAGTTTTTGTATAAGTAGTTTAAAGTTCTGCAGACACTAAAAGAGAAGCTAACAGCCTTGAAAGTGTTATTCAGTTGAGAGCAGGCAGTGTGTTATTCAGTTGAGAGCAGGCAGTAAATTATTATTTGAATCTTATCTACATCTCATTTAAAATTGAGCTAGTAGTTCACAGAGTTGGGAGCACATCATCTGACTTAATCATCTGATTATTTAGCCTGACCTTTCTATATGTCATAATGACCTATGTTCTTTGCATTTTCACTGTGACAAAAACTGTCAGGCTTACATATGAAGAAGTGATGGTCCCTCTTTGCTTTGGTGCTTCCCTTCAGCCCCTCACATGCCTAGAAAGTGCAGTTCAACTTTTATTTGAGGAAGATTTAGTTTATGTTTGGAGAAAAGAACTAGTCAAGGCAACAAAATACCTCTTTTGTTTCATTTCTACTTTTAGCTCTGTATCAGGCCAAATACAAATCCTCAAAGGCATTACATTTCTAATCTCCTACTTTTAAAACTTTTTTTCCAGCTTGTGTTTTTCACACAATGAAAGAAAATACAGATTGTTTTTCTTACATTCAGTTAAACAGGTGGCACCAATATAATTATAGGCATCTCCATAGGTGCAGACACTTCAGCATCTAGAAAAACATAGGGAGATGAATTGGTAGCATATCATCCTGGTTTTGTCTGGGATATAGTTCATTTTCTTCCTAGTAGCTGGCATAGTGCTGTGTTTTGGATTTAGTATGAGAATAATGTCAACAACACACTGATGTTCAAGTTGTTGCTCAGTAGTGCTGACACTAGTCAAGGACTTTTCAGCTTCCCATGCTCTGCCTGGCGCACAAGAAGCTGGGAGGGGGCACAGCCAGGACAGCTGACCCAAACTGGCCCAAGGGCTATTCCATACCGTATGGCATCATGCTCAGTATGGAAACTGGGGGGAGTTGGCTGGGGTGGCAGCGATTGCTGCTTGGGGACGGGCTGGGCATCGGCCAACAGGTGGTGAATGATTGCATCACTTGTTTTTGGTTTTGTTTTTTTTTTTCCCCTTGGTTTTCTTTCTCTCTCTCATTGTTCTCTTTTTCATTAGAATTTTAATTACTATTATTATTGTTTTATTTCAATTATTAAACTGTTCTTATCTCAACCCATGAGTTTTCTTATTTTTGCTTTTCTGATTCTCTTCCCCATTACACCGGGGGTGGAGGGTGAGCGAGCTGCTGTGTGGTGCTTGGCTGCTGACAGATGCTAAACCACGACACCTATGGTTTAGTGTCCATGAGAATCAGTGGAAGGTTATAGTTTTTAATCAAGGACATAGTTAATTTTAGAAAGATTTTAAAGGTGCAAAGTGATGTAGGTGCAGGATATTGGCTATTTTTAGAATCTTGAAGTGAAAGAGACCATTTGAAATTATGAATTTACACAGAGACACTCAAAATCAACAAATAAGTTGTTAGTCATGGTTTTGGAAGAATATGAAGTTTACATATAAAGTAGATTTGTATAATTAGTCAGCTTCAGGACCATAAAACCATCTCTTTTCCAGCCATTTTACAACTTTTTATGGTTTTCAAATAGAGTGTAATGTGTAAATATATTTATCATATAAAGAAATTTCATCTGAAAATAAAATATAAAAACTATAAATACATGGAGCCTTCAACACTAAGACATAAAAATGACAATTGCATATTTAAACAAGTATTTGAGATAAACATGCATAAATTCAATGATATATTAGTGAATTAATTCGGTTTATCTTGGGTTTTAATACTTGCTTCTTATTAAAAACATCATGGAAAAGGGACAAAAGATAAAGAAACTGGAAAACAAGGAACTGTGTTATCCTACTTCCTGGTTTTTATCTTACAGTTGCTTGATTTTGCCAAACTTTGGCTGTTAAGTGTTTAGACTAAGCTACTGATCTAAGCTCCACGTGTAAACTAGGGGAAGGAATCTTCCATAAGCAAATTATTCCTCTTAAGGCAGATAGCTAAAGTAGATAGGATGTAACACTCACTTGTAGATAAGAGGAGGAACCCACATATGTTCTCTGATGGACCAGGAAGGCTGGACCTCCACTCTAGATTTTAGTGAACTAGAACTCAGTCAGATGAACTCTGGGTTTTTTTACTGCAGTTAAAGGCAGGCAATAATCTTAAGTTCCTTTCCAAAACTGAGTGATGCTGCTTGTGTCTCCTAACCAGTCCCCTTTCTGGTCTTTGTCAGTATAATGTTGTCAGAACTGAAGCTCTTTATTTTAGAGTCTTGCCAGGACCTTCTTTTTGCTGTAATTCATTGCCAGTACTTTTCATAAGACTTTCCTTGGGGGTAATAGCTCCAGTTTTGTATTGCAGAGTACTGACATTAGGAGCTACTGAAACCATTAATTGCTCTCTGAGTCTAAATGCACCAGGTCCCTGCAAAAATCAAGTTTTTATTGAGTGACATAGCCAGCAGCACAAATAAATGAAGATTAATATTATTCATAAAGCATATCTGTCTCCTTTTTTTCACAGATCTCTGGGCCTAAACTGGTTGAGAATGAATCATATGGCAAAGAGCGTGGAGGCAGCTGCAAGGACTGCCATAGAACTGGGATGTTGTCAATTAAAATTGTGACAAATATGCAGTTAGATTAAAACAACTCTGTCAATGTGAAAAATGTCTCACAGTCTAATGCTAAGTTAAGTAAAATCTTTAAAAGACCCCTCAAGATTTCTTAAGCTAAGAAAGGAAAAAAAGGCAAATGTCTTCAACCCTTCTCAAACTCCCTCACTGTATTCAGTTGATCTTCCTTCTCACTTAGTCCAGTAATTGATTTTGCAAACTTCATGAAATTTTGAAACTCAAGGCATTTTGAGTAAAAGGTCTGGATACAGGTAAATGGTTATGAGTTATTTAAATCTATAGGAAGAAACACAGGGACTTAAGTGCTGTAACTGACAGGGACATGACAGCAAAAACAATTAAAGACTGTATGTTATATCCAACCTCCCCACATTGAAAATCCAAACCTGATTTTGATATTCATATAAGAGGTAATTCCCATTTGTATGGCATTCATAAATTTGTATTTAAAATCACACTGTAAGTGTTTGAATATTAATTTATACAATTGTAATAGAAGAAGGAATCTATTGCTTCACCACCAGCACCTTTCTAATTTTTAGCTACTATATTCCTATGGGAAGCAAATCTTATATGCACCTTTTATACTGTCCTGTATCATTTACCACACTATATCTGCAGGTTATCAAGATCTGTTTTAATGTATAAAATATGATGACAATAATGATGAAGAAATTTTTCTGTTCCAGTCCACCTTTTCCTCCTGCTTGAATCTTCAGTGAAGTTGTAATGATTAATATGCGACAATGCCACACTTACAGTAGCATCAGCTTGTGCCTTCATAAACAAAGTATTTTGAGTTAATTCAAGGTGTAAGCAGATGGAGAAGTTGGCTCAGGAGGCAGAAAGCAGCTTTTAAAGACATTAGGTTCTCTTTTTCTTAACAGTCTTGCATCCCTAAAATGAAGGTTCTTAGAAGATATCTCTTAATTGTCCATGACCCAGCAAAAGAGTAAATTCTGCACAGGTAATTAAAAAGCCCCCAAAAACCAAATAACCAAAACCCCCTACAACTAACTACTTTGTGCATTTACATCTTGATGTAGATTTACATCTTGATTGTGTGCAGTTATATGACAGCCACAATCAGCTATCAAATAACCTGCCTTCAGTATTGGAGATTCAGGATATTGTGTTATATTGAATTGTCATGATATATACATAAATAAAAAAATTCAGAAATAATACATCAGACTAAGAAAGACTGACAAAATTTTGTTCCTTCAGACTAAAAAAGACTGACAAAATTTTGTTCCTTCCTGTTATTTATTAAAATATTTTCAATATTTTGAGTATCTAAACACTGATTTTTTTTTTTTTTTAACCTTAAGAAACAATTGCATTTATTTCAGAAGAAAAATATTTGGGTAGACTGTATTTTATCTTCTGCATCTCAACGTCCTAACATTTGGATCTTTGCAAGGTGATTCTCTCTGACCATAATCAACTTTTGGTTAACTGAACTATAAAACATTAAAGATTTGCACTTTATCTCTAAGATGATGATTTTGCATGCATTCATACACTAATAATTTGTGTGCTACTCATTCTGTTGAATTTAGTTCACTATTTGTGTTTAAAGCAAAACATACACAAAAGAATGTATGTTCTTTAATTGTTTCTTAACAATAAATAGCTTGTTCAAATGTGAATTTAATTTAATAGCAGACTATATTTTTCATCCTTAAGACATCTTTTTCCTTGTGAAGCCAACTGATATGAAATGCATTAATTACTTTGAAATATTGTCTTTGTAAAAGCTCTCTCTTACATTACTTTTCTCAAAAAATACCTGAGCAGGAAGAAAACCAAACCTGACAGATAAAATAGCAGAAATTCTACCTGCTGGAGAGTTGTCACAATTATAACCCTATTTTTAACAAATATAGAGTTATTATCTGCATGATTTAATAGCCAAATGCCTCCTTAGAAAAATTTCAGAAACATAGAATGATATCTACTGTCATATAACCAAATTACTCATGTCATTCTGCATTGGTGTGCAAAAACAGATATATGAAATTATTTTATCCATAGCTATTGAGTACTGCATGTGTTTTTGTGGATGATACGGGAATGGTAGAGTATAAGAATTTACAAGTAACCAAAAAATATATTAAACAGATGGTTTTACACTCTGCCCAGTTTGCCCGAAAACAAACAAACAAACTCTAGGCTGGAGGTATTTTAAAAGCACCCTTTGAAGACAGAAAAATAAAAAGGAAAATGAGGGACCAATTGCATAAATTATTTGGACTTCTCATGCACTGGCCTGGTTTTGTCTAGGATAGAGTTAATTTTTTCTTCCTAGTAGCTGGCATAATGCTGTGATTTGGATTTAACATGAGAATAATGGCCCAAGGGCTATTCCATACCATAGTATCTCATGCTCAGTATAGAAACTGGGGAGAGTCGGCTGGGGGGCAACGATCGCTGCTCGGGGCCGGGCTGGGCATCGGTCAGTGGGTGGTGAGCAATTGCATTGTGCATCACTTGCTTTGAGTATTCTTTTAACATTATTATTATTATTATTATTATTATTATTATTATTATTATTATTATTATTATTATTATTATTATTATTATTATTATGTTCTTTTTCTCTGCTATCCTCTTAAATTGCCTTTATCTCAGCCCACGGGTTTTACTATTTTCCCCAATTCTCTCCCCCATCCCATCAAGGGGGCAGGAGAGTGAGTGAGCGGCTGTGTGGTGCTTAGTTGCTGACTGGGGTTAAACCACAACATGAGTGTTACAAACACACAGACTGGGTTTAGGACATAACTGAGATTGTCATCACCCTCTCTTTGTGACAGAGAAGGAAACACCTAAGCAAACAGGTGTGCTTTTTCATGGTCTGCATGAATCTTCCATTTCACCATGTCACACAGCAGTTACCAAGGCACGTGAAATTTCCAAGCTCAGGCAAGGCAGGCATGGAAGGTGTGGGAAGGTTTTATTCAGGTAACCCAGGGGTTCTCCATCAGTTAAAGTCACCCCAGAGCAGGTGGACAGCAAGGTGCTCTCAAACAGCAAGCCCCCGTAGGAAGCTGGTACCATCTGAGATTCTGCAGAGTGTCAGGACATCCTCAGGGTATATCACCTATGACATGAGAGAGGTGGGAAATGCAAGCTACTTCTACGTGGAACCTGAAGATCAAGTTCTGTATTGTAGGATACTTCACATGGCACTAGCCATCTAAGCACACGCAACCAAATAGGTCCTCCATTCTATAATGAGGACCTATATATGTAGCTCACACATATCTATCCACATTGTAAATATATGAATTTACTTGGCTTAATCAGAAGTTGACTCTCATTCAAGGGGAACAATTTAGTTACCTAAAAAGAGACCTCTGCTTTAACTGTTTTAAAGTTTCACAGCCTCATTTCCAGCTGCGATCTAAAGCAAAACAGATATAGAATCACATCTCCCAGCACAAAGCAGCTGCTTGAATAACTTAGGGTACCTTAAATGGCCATGACGCCTGTGCATAGGAAAGAATCGAAGCCTGGGTATCCTGGTTCATCAGTGGAGGGTAGCAGTAACCTAAGCTAGTCAATGGAGAGAAATGAATTCCTCTAAGGCACATTTTATATCTGTTTCAGGTTATGACATCTGGGTGAAATTAATTATGTGCTAGAAATACCTATTTCTCTCCTTTTAACTATAAACTAGGACAAGAGGAAATGGCCTCAAGTGGCACCAGGGGAGGCTTAGATTAGGTATTAGGAAAAATTTCTTCACTGGAAGGGTTGTCAGGCACTGGAACAGGCTACCCAGGAAAGTGTTTGAGTCACGACCCCTGGAGGTATTTAAAAGAAGGGTAAACAAGGTGTTTAGAGACGTGGTTTAGTAGTGGACAGGTACAGTTGGGCTCGATAATCTTAAAAGTCTTTCCCAATGAAATGATTCTATGATTCTATGATAAAGATGTTCTAAAGGGCTAGATTAGCTATACATATGTCACAGTGTAGATGTCTGTGTTTGTCACAGGAAGTCCAAGTGTCTCTATATGATAGATTGAAGGAATATTTAAACATTCTCTTCAAGCTGTGCATTAGGCGGTTAAAATCTCTAAAATGAATAGTCAGTAAGCACAATCTAATAAAGCCCTTGAAAGTTAAGACATATTAGGTAAGTTTCAGAGACATACTAATACTCAGCTTCTGTTTCAGAACTGCCAGGTGTACAGCTAATTGAGAGACTTAAGCACTCATGAAACTTAAATTTAATGCAAATTTAATGCCAACCTATATCGTTAATTCAAGTAAGTCTAAGACAGCTCTAATGCTTTTGCTGTTATGTAAAAACATGCGCAGTTACAAAATTGGTTACTGCCCAGATTTATTAGTGAAATTTGATTGCTTAATTATAAATGATTCATACCATTTGAGATACGAGCCATGAGATCTGCTTGAGTTAAAAGAGATGGCACAGGAGGCCTGCTGCAGTCTTGCTTCCTATACCAGTTGCTGGAGGTTAGGTGATATGCTCAAAAAGCTCTAGTTGCTCATGTTCAGGCTACTGGTTTATGTGGTTTATGTGCCTAAGCACTCAAGAGTAGTGTCTGCTGCATATAAGTTGTAGCAGAGTAATCTGTTCCTTTCTTTGTGTACATACAAGAGGAAGCTCTCACAGCTATGTAAGTTAAGTGAGAAAATATATTGGTTTAGATAACTCAGTATACACTGGATTCTTTTCTTAGATGGCTATTATTTCCAATCTCGTCTGTGTAACCTATGGCTGAAAAGAAGTCATTATGTTTAAGGAAAGAAAAGTAAATAGTAGGGAATAGCATAATAAAAAAAGGAAAAAGAACATTGGAGAGCAATTAGTCATTCAGCAAAATATTCATGTATATCTTGTAAAGACAAATTTTAAGGCTGGTGAAAAATTAGTACAATATTAGCTGTAATGTCAGTTATTTTTAGTAGAAGAAAAAAAAAGACATGACACTGATGTGAAGCACTATATTAGGACTACAAAATTGGCATGCTGCAAGCTATCAAGGGAACTCTCAAATAAAGATTCTGATTTTATTACATAATTATCTATGATATGCTAGACGTGTACAAAAGTAATACAGGATCTAAGGGGAATCAGAATCATTCTGGAGCAGCAGGTAGAGGCTAGACAGGATATCTTGTATCCAAAATGGCAATACGTACCTCTGTTTAGGAGTCTGAATCCTATTCGTTGGGCAGAATTTGGGTCAAGATTAACATATAGATTTAGGTGTAAATGAGTCATTTCTATGAAACTTAGTAAGAGTTCAACTAGAAATGTGAATAATATGAATAAAATATATATTAAACTGCCATTGCACTCTTAACAAACTAGGTCTTGATTTCGTTACCTGAATATAAGCATCCTGTACCTTTTAAGGTGTCTTTTTCTAGCTTATGGGTGCCATTCAAGTATGGCTTAGATATTCTGTTTGCACCTTACATCTCTGTCATATCTGCCAGATAGCGCAGATGCTGTGCAAATACTAGCGAATCTCACAGGACACTGTATGTATCTGATTAGGCAAGTGAATCAAATCACCAGGTTAAATTGTTCATGGAGTCTGGACAGTAGTTCAGCTGACTGAGGAAGACTATTGATCATCTGCGACCTGCTTATCTAGAAGACCACAGTCAAATCTATCTCCCATCTATCAGGCTCATATAAATATTTGGATATTCTGTAGTCTTGAAATGGCACCGGATGTGTTAGGGCTGCAGACAGAGAACTATACACCTGGTCAGAGCTTAAGCTAACACACAAAAATTTTGGTCATGACCTGAGAAACTGCTGGATGTGACAGATGGCCATGTAACAAGTGGCAAAAAATACAGTTCTGGGCTCCCCAGTACAAGAGGGTTAGAATAAAATCATAGAATCATAGAATTATTAAGTTTGGAAAAGACCTCTGAGATCAGCTAGTCCAACCGCCAACCCAAAACACCATGCCTACTAAACCATGTCTCAAAGTGTCACATCCACACATTTTTTGAACACTTCCAGGGGTAGTGACTCCACCACCTCCCTGAACAGACTGTTCTAATGCCTCACCACTCTTTCAGGAAAGACATTTTTCCTAATATCCAATCCAAACCTCCCTTGGCACAGCTTGAGGACATTACTTGCGCGAAAAGACCAACACCCTCCTCACTACACCCTCCTTTCAGGAAGCNCCCGTCCACACCATGAGCTGCCAGCTTCTCTAGGAGAATGCTGTGGGAGACACTGTCAAAGGCTTTACTGAAGTTCAGGCAGATAACATCCACTGCCTTTCCCTCATCCACTAGGTGGGTCACCTGGTCATAGAAGGAGATGAGGTTGGTCAAAGAGGACCTGCCTTTCATGAATCCATGTTGACTGGGTCTGATCCCCTGGTTGTTCTGAATGTGTTCATTGAGCATACCCAGGAAGAACGGTTCCATAATCTTCCCTGGCACTGAGGTTAGACTGACAGGCCTATAGTTCCCCGGATCCTCCTTCCAGCCCTTCTTGTAGTTATGGATTATGGGTTATGGAGCTACAGGAGAGACTCCAATGATGGGCCAGTTAGATTATTAAGGGACTGGAGCATTTGTCCTGTGAAGAAAGGCGGAGAGAGCTGGGACTGTTTTGTGTGGAGAAGAGAAGGTTCATGGGGAATCTCATCTGTTATATAAATACCTTAAGGGAGGTTGTAAAAAGGGTGAAGCCAGGCTCATTTCAGTGGTGCCCACTGACAGGACCAGAGGCAACAGGCGCAAACTGAAACATAGGAGGTTCCCTCTGAATATCAGGTAACACTGTTTCACTGTAAAGGTGACTGATCACTTGAACAAGTTGCCCAGAGAAGTTGTAGGCGCTCCAACCTTGGACATATTCAAAAGGCATCTGGACATGACCTTGGACAACCAGATCTAGGTGACCGTATTTGAAGAGGAAGGTTGGATCAGATGATCTACAGAGGTCCCTTTCAAACTTCAACCATTTTGTAATTCCAAGATAGCATCATGGTAGATGGGCTGGATTACACAGGACTTTAAGGGGGAGTTATGTGAGAAATTACCAAATGTGGTAGCATGTCATTAACATCATACAAAGCCAAATTTGCCAAGGTGATGGTATCAAAAAATGTCAATTTAGGTACAGATGTAAGAAAATTGGAACCAAAGAAGAAAATGTTATTATGGCTTGTTGTTTATTTATAAGAATACTAGAGTGGAGAAAGAGAAGGACAAAGGCTGGAAAAAAGAGGGCAAGCAGTGGGAAAATAAATAATAAGTTATCCAAATCATGCGGTCAGTGCTGTTCAGAGTTGGCAGCCATGCCATTGATCATGATAGCCTAAACCAGGACAATAAACCTATCTTTTTTTCTAACCATACTTCATGTGTCAAACGTGGTCAGGACAGTGTGCAGGTGACTGGGTGTTTTCACTGGATAGCAGGAGAGCACCTAGATGGATGGATCAAGCACTGCAACATCACTGTTTTAGTCCTCTTTCCAGGCCCAACTCCATCAGCATCTACCTGCCTCTTCCTACCTAGATATCTATGTTCAAGCAAAGAGTATCCCTACAGTGTCTATTCTTGTAGCTCAATCCACCCTTATTTGCTGATTCCTG
The DNA here is from genome assembly GCA_013400535.1 of Scopus umbretta. Classification (NCBI taxonomy): domain Eukaryota; kingdom Metazoa; phylum Chordata; class Aves; order Pelecaniformes; family Scopidae; genus Scopus; species Scopus umbretta. The sequence continues at coordinate 2,487 of VZTL01019593.1, read as the reverse complement.
CATTTCTTTGACATGTGTATTCCATTTCTTATGCTCTTTAAGCTCTCTAAACATTTTGTTTCCAGGTGGCTTCTACTTTTCCTTCCCATTCCTCAATGTTCTCCTAATTCTCTTTGCAAGGTTACTTTCTTATTTCACTTCTAGGATACCAATAATTTCACCCTACTTTACTTCCCCCTGCTTTTCTCTTAAGAAAAGTATTAATCTCTAATCTCTTTACTTAACATTGTCCATACTCTTCATTCCACACATCCATGTTGTTTTCCCCTCTGACTTTTATACTATTTTCCAGTAGTGCACTTTTCTACACTATCATCTTCAATTAAGGCTCCTTGTAGTTACCTAAAAAATTATCATCTTCATCTTGATTTGGCTCTTATACTTTGGATAACCAAGTCAAGACATTTCACCTTATACTTGAAACCAAATGTACTCAGGGCATGGGAGCTATTCTCTGAAGTCTTGGTGCAGTAACAGCAACCTAGTGAGACAGAAACTTCAGGAAAAATCTCAGTTAAATCCTACAGCTTGGGCTTGGAATTTGTCTTGCTAGCAATCTTAAGAAAGCTTGATTACTGCACTATAATGAGCCACTAGCAACATACTCAGAGTTAAAAGTTTAAAAACTAGTCCTTAATACCTTTTCTCACCAGCAAAATAACAGATCCACACTTGATAAGTAGCTGATCCCGCTGCAGAGCTTTCTACCCCTGCTCCAAGCTATGGCAGAGCTAGATTCCTTTGATGTATTTTGCTTGCACCTAATTGGTGTGCTCATTTTGTTCTTAGAAGTAGTTCAGCCACTTTTTCCTGTACCTTACTAAACTGAACCTAAAGGGATCTTAAGTGTGGGAGATAACATTCTGAATAATTAAATACCAATACAATTTTCTGTGTAGCTGAAAACAGTCTTCTAAAAGGAAGTCTTGTGTTGAAAGGACAGTCCTGTATCGTTTTGGCTGTAAAATTCTCTAGAGAATGTCCAGATTTTATTTTCTATGTGTAGATTGCAGAGAAAGTAGGACATTTTTTAGATTTACCACATATCTGGATATCACATTTTCTATTACATAAATGCACATGTAATTATAACTTCCTAAACATAGATGTTAACAGTAGAAATTAAGGTCTATCAGTTGAGGAATGGTACAAAGTCAGTCCAAGTCATGCTAAGTATATCTGTAGAAGTCCCTTAAATACTTAAAATTTAGAGAAGATCATATTATCAGTTGGACTATAATAAAGAATAAAATTACTGAAGCCAAGAGAGTGACACTTTTTCACTAAGAAAGTTGTTATTTACTCAGTTTAACTATTGCATTATCCCAGAAGAAAACTAAAATTTCTCATAGTTTTTTTCAGTAATTATTAAATTTATATTCTAAATGTAAGACCCAAATTGTAACCCAAAATATAAACTGTAATTGCACTGGGAAGAGGGTTACTAGCAACCAAGGATACAGACAGTCTTGTCAAATAAAAAGTTAGTTAGGGATTTTGTGGGACAAGGTTTTAGGAGTGTTTTATGACTAGAGCTCAAAAAAATCACACAATCCAGTAGCCAACAAACAAACAAGCTGTAAATGACAGCAGGATAGTTCGCAGGTTTGCTGTAGAATTAATTTCTCATCAAGGCTAAGGAGCAGAAGAGGAGAAACCATGTTGTCCTTAAAAAGGCCAGGCAAAAGAAAACCCACATTGTATCCTAAAGTATAATCTATTAGAAAAACAAACAAAAAAAACCTTTTTATTTATTTTTCTTTCTAGATGTCAATCTGAATTCATTAAGATATAGAAATAAAACTGTGCTCAGTCCAGACAATTTGTTATAGCAACACTGTACTCTGAGCACTTGAAAATAAGTCCACCTCCACACAGCAGAGATGGCTGATGACGTTTTAGATAGCTCACTGGATTTAAGGCATACATTTTCTTTTGCAGTCGCTCTGTGGACATGCTAACCAAAGTAAGAAGCCAAAAAATAAGTTCACCTGCTTATCTGCTACTTAAAAAACCAAAGAAACCCCTCAAACTATAAGACAAATATGTAATTTGTAAATAAGCAGACATGTTTAGCAGCATATACACAACTATCCTGTATCCTATATGGCATTTCTTAAATTCCACCTGGACTTACTTTAAGAAAACTTACATAACATTCATGTGGCAAATAGACATCATTCTGTTGTACTGTGCTGCAAGCACCGAACAAGCCAGTGTCGGTTACATGCATTGTGCTAAGAGACCTCATCTTTAAGGGGACATTTTTCAGTTTTTCATTCTTCCTGACAGTGCGATTAAGTTCTCATGAATCTTATCTAAATAGAAAGTGAAGCTATTGAAATTGTTGTGACTTTTGTAATAGGAAAAAAATAAAAAAGAAAGAAAGAAAGAATGAATGAATGAAAGAAAGGAAGAAAGAAGTTGACACTTAAAATTGTGACTTGTAATAAGAAAAAAGAATGAAGAGAGAAAGAGAGAAAGAGA
>VZTL01019588.1:0-12284 GCA_013400535.1 Scopus umbretta | reverse complement strand
GTCTACTTCCCCACTCAATTTGGACTTCTCCCACTTCCATCCCCCAGTCACCTATGAATCCTTGAGCTCTTCACCTTATACACACACCACTTACAATCTAGCATCCTCGCACTTGTAAATGTGTTTTTGACCTAGTTCATCACCAGTAGAATCCATTTTAAGCTTACCTGAACAGTTAGCAAATGGCCTGGGTTTGTAAGTCATCAACTGTCTTCAGCTTCTACTGCCTTGAAAGCATGGGGAGAAAGCTGAGCAGAGGTGACACAAGACACTGTGGATGGAATAGAATGGAACAGAACAAAATGGAATAGAGTATTTCAGTTGGAAAGGACCTACAATGATCATCTAGTCCAAGTGCCTGTCCTCCTTCCGAGGCATGAAGCAACTTCTGGTTTAATTCAGCGCTGCAGTTCGTTTGAGAGGAGTTGACATCCAAGGACTAAACTATCAGCTTTACACAAAGCTCACAGCATACTGCAGGAAATTGCATCCTTAGGCTCATACCATGTGGCCAATGGACCTGCAGGAGCACAGCTGCCAGGAAGCAGTACCCCTCCCGAGAAGGCACCAAACGTAAGGCTTATTTTAAAAACCCCCAAACCCCACAACTAAACTAACAAACAAACAAAAGCCAAACTAAAGTGCTTTTATTAAAAGCTGAATAAAAGGTCAAGACTCTAGTCAGTCAGTATTTCTTCAAGAGTAACTTTATTCTGAGCAGGAGACTTGACACAGAAGGAATGAAAGAAACATTTATAACGTTTTTTAACAAAAACACTGAATAAACAAGAACAGTTACTTCTTTACTCACTCTGACAATTCCACCCTCTCCTTCCACGTAAGTTAAAAAATGTTCTTTCAATATATGTTTTCCTCCTCACATTATGGAACATCCTACTCCTATCAATAGCCTTATTAGATATGGAAATACCATGGAAGTGGGTTTTCTGATGTGGGTTTTTTTTGCTAACATCATGGCACTCACACAATACTTCTACAAAAATCTGGCTCACAGAGGTGAATGAGTCTACTGTCAGGCTCCTTGATTTCCAACAGTCATTATTACATGTTATGCATAAGCCTGAGAAAATGTAAACAGTAAAATTCTAAAAACATTTTGCATAAAGATGCTGCTAAGTATTAAAACACAAACTAGTAGGTTACATATGATATATTCTCAGATATGCTGCTTGTCCTGACTTCAGTATAATAGACCTACATCTTTTCCGTATCTGTATTGCACACTGAGACAGCACAGTAAAATATAAAATATAAAACAGCTCAGTCAACTCAGTCCTTACTCAAAAAGAACTTTTTCCAACTTCATTACAAATTTGCTTGAGTAAAGGCTACAAGTGCTGCCACTATACTTAGCTAATTTGCTGTCCCACTCAGTTAAAACTAGCAGAAGTGATTCTGAATATCAAGGTCTTTTTTTTTTTTTTTTTTTTTTTTTCCTAAAAAAAAATTTTAATNTTTTTTTTTTTCCCCAAAATAAAGGCTTTAATTTGGGAAAGGAGGAGATATGCCAAAAAAGTACTAGTTCTTTTTCTAATCTTTTTGCTGGACTGACCAAAATCTGAATGCTATAGTTGAGAAAACCACTGCAGGGCTGATAAAGGCTCAGAGATGACAGGGCAGGTTCAGATTCATCCTGTATTACTTTGAACACATGGAGTAGTCCCCATCCTTAGTGGAGAGACCAAGGCGTCTCCAGAGGACTCCTAAGTTCTCAGGTGAGCTGAATTTCTCTTGAGACAATTCTCACTCACCCCTGGTTTACAGAGTCAGCTCACAAAAAACAAACGCGCTCATGCTTAGGTGCCTGTGGTTAGGTGGGATGAATCCAAGCCTCAGCAGCCCGTTCTCATGACTTGTTCGTCTCCTGCATCCACTAGTAGGAATTAAGCGTATGGAACAGACTAGTTAAATTGTCTACTTAGGTCTAGGGATACTTAGGATAGGTTCAGGGTGTTCCCTCTTGAGACCAATTATTCAGTGATAAAATAAATTAAATGATATCTAGACATAAATACAGATATTTATTTCCACCAAGAGAAACAACTATCTTTCCAGTTCTAAGACAAATACACATATTTCCCTTTCCACTTACCCAAAGACACCATCAGTGTGTCCTTTAGAAATGCAACGGCTGCTTTATTTTACTGCTGTGCATTGGCATCACTGCTTTGGAAGCAGGCGGCTATGGTTTGGAGTTAGCACTTGCTATGAACAAATAACGGAGTAGCTGGACACATAAGATGTCCTTGGCATGTGTAAGTCTCACATCTGTACTTTTTAAAAATGCATAGACCCTTTTGCTCCCTTTTTGTCTTGTACTGTCTCACTGTGGACCGAGTCCACAAAAGCAAACAGTGACCAGTGCTCCACACGGTTCTCCCCGTAGCACTGAGCCAGCAGCCTACTCCAGGGGAGAGTTTCCTCCGAGTCCCACTCGTTCTCCATGGGAAGGCCAGCATGCCTTACCAGTCTCCAGTCCACAGCTGCTGCCCCTTGTGGGTGCTGGCAGATCCCACGGAGAGGATCTCACTGACAGGCTAGCCATTCAGCTCCTTCGGAATGGCCAGATGCCAAGAACCATACCTGCTTTGATCCCTTTAGACTGGATTTAAGTCTCATAAATACCAGACTCATAAAATGAGCTCGGAAAGGTGAGCATTTCTGTACACTTCTGCCGGAAGATGCATTTGCACAGCACACTTCAGCTTTGGTGGTGCTGTTCCAAAAGGCAGCTATAACGGATGTTCTGCCACAGCACTGTACTGCTTTATCTTCCTTCTGTGGAAGGAGGTGCAGAACAGCCAAACACTGACTCTGATCTAAATGAACCTTTTGCTGATGGCTAGACTCTGGTACTCCCTTCCAGTGCAGAATTAAACCAGACTACGGGGCTATTTTCTTTTCTCTATAACCCGATAATTCATTTTCTCTTACAAACTGAGTTAAACTGCTCTTCAAAGAGCTGTATCAGTTTCTGTGAAATCAACCACAGTTTTAGAATCTTTTTTAGCAGGACCTGGTAAAGCCCTGTTTTTCCCAGTAGAGCCTGGGGGCCTTTTTTATGCAAGCTGATATATTCTTCACATTGCAAGTGAAGATGTATTGAAGTGAAGAAGAACTGAAGTAAGCTTAAACTGACTCATTTTCTCTGGATTTCTTTTTCTAAAAGTGATTTAAAACAGTTGTGACAATTAAGTCAACTGCACAGACATTGTTTCCTTAAGCTCTGCTGCTGCCGTATCACTAATACTTCGTTACTCTGAAACCAGCTTTATAATTGTTAATACTGCCTTAAACATGTCTTCAGATCTTATATTCCCAACAACAACAAAAAAAGAAGAAACAGAATCTGATTTTTCTCCTTAGAAAACACTAGAACATTTAAATGAATTTAACAGAGGTAGGTCCACATTCTATTTCATAGTGAACAATGCCAAGAAGCAACTTTGAAGCAGGACAAAAGAGCGCTGTGTCAGAAAACAGATCTGCAAAAGGGTATTCACCCTTCACCAAACAAGAAGGTTCCCCAAATTTGGTAGAAGCAAAAGAATGGAGCTGTAAAGCTGGACAGCAGTCCAACAAAAATCTTTTAGAGGAAAAAATAAATAATAAAAAAAAAAGGCTCCCAACTGACTTGCAGCTCTCTCAGTGACTGCAAAGCAGAGTTTAGGCTGTTAGTCACTCATTCTTTTGATGTCAGTACAAAGCAAATGAGTATACGACAACAGAAGTGTGGCATCAAGACGTGGCACCACTGAAATTACACAGCCTCATTTAGCACATAAACTTCAGAAAATGTCTAATGAATGCCCCTTCCTCAGTACTTCTCTTCCACTGCAATATTGCACCACTTTGCTTTTTTAATCCGCTTTTATAAAAAAGCTGAATCTAATAAAGGAAAAGTTAAATTTTAAAAAAGTTCATTATAAAAATTTATCATATAAAAATGCCAAACCCCCTAAGCCATATATACAAAATGTGTCAGATTTATGAAAATAACTGGACCCAATTATATAACAGAACAATTTTATACAAAAAGGTACAAGATTGCATTCAAATTAATACAAATAAAAGTAAAAAACCCCTTCAAAATGACTCGTTCATAGGAGATCTGTTTCTTTTAAATTTACAGATATATAAAACAGTATCAAATTGTTTCACGTTAGCCACCATTTCATGGGAAACACGCACTGGTTCAGAGAGTATTTCCACATGTCACCGGTGAGCACCATACTTGGCAGACCAGTCAACACGCCCGTGGATCGGCTGAGCTGGTGGTGGGAGAGGCATTAACCTTGGTGTGCTTTTTGTAGGTGAATCGAACGATGGCCGTCCAAGATGGGGTCTTACTGACTTCAGAGAAGCATAATCTACGGGACAAAAGAAAACGCCATGAGATAAAGGCTCAGTGAGTAGTTGTCCACATTGAACAGCAACTGGATGCAGGTCCAGATCCTTATTTCTTCAGGAAATAGGCCTCCTTATTTAATAGAATTTGCTTATGTGAAATAATAGCAGTTCTAATCCCTAAAACTTTATCAGACAAGGAGTATTTATATCATTGATTTGACAAGTGTGAACTCTGTGCCAGCTCTCACACCAACCTCTAGGTCCCACTGAAATAATACCACATATTTCACAAAGTAAAAATAAACCAAATCCTTCTCCATATGAAGTTCTGCGAGGTTACAAACTGTAGTTCTAGTCAGTCAAATATTTACAAATAAAGTAAAGCTCGAATACGCAGTTCAGTGCTGCGTATACACAGCATTACCAGAGCAATGAACAAGGGAACAAGACAACTTTGGTACTATACTTACTAGACGATGAATCCACAACTGGTGCTAACTGAACCCTCTGCCCAGCAGAGCCTACTTCCTTCTTCAGAAATGAAGGGATATAACCGCTAGTTAGACCGCTTGATCCTACGGGCCCTGAAAGAAATGGCAAGGAACGCTTGAGCTTGACACAATGGATCTCCCATACTATCAACAGATGACAAAGGTGTGCACTGAGGGGTCATATTCAAGATCAAGCCTGATCATGCACTGATGAAAACAAGAACTTCACTGAAGACACTAGAAGTCCACAGATCCTCTATATACCTAAATTCAGGAGACCGTCCACATCAGACTGCATTACAGATAAATGGAAAACAGGTACGAATTGTACTCTTACAAGGGCACTTTCTGCTTCTTCCTGACATCTCAGCTTTTTCAAGGTTTCTCAAAGCTTTCAAAACTTAGCATTCCAGTTGGAATTATTTTGCTTGACTTTCAGCAACTGGGTCCTATGAATATACTCACTCTTGATTTCCATGCAGTGAGTCTGGGGCTCTGGTGCTACATAAGGCTCTTACTGAAGCCAGTAAGAGCACAGCTTAATAAACTGGGACAGTTTATTTACTTATCATGTGCCAAATTTGGAAAGTCAGCTACAAAACTTGTCCCTAAGATGAGCACGAAGAGATCTGACTGACCTGTAGGATAAGCTGTAGAAATTGGAACAAAAATAGTTATAAATAAAACAGACTAGAGTCATAGCGCAGATGGGCACTAAACAAGTTAGCATGCACACATCAGATCCATCGCACATACGCCTATAATGTACTAGAGCAGTAAAGCCAGTGGCAAAGCATATCGTGGGACATGATGGTAATAAGTAAAAAAGGGAAAAATCTAATGATATCCTATGCAGCTACAAAAGAGGCAAAAACTTGTAGAAGAGCCAGGAAGGAAACACGTGCTACGTATATAAAGGTTCTCATGTAGTTTAGCCATTTACAACATCCTCCCATCTTGAATATTAAAAGAATAATTTTCTGATTAACTTACATCCAAAGTTTTAAGGTTTTTATTTTTTAAACCAGAGTTTCTAAAGGCCAAAAATGTTTCTTCGGGCCAAGATTCAACAGTAATCTTCTCAATCAAACATTTTCATAACAACATATGCAAAACAAGTACTGCATAGCAGAACTGTAACTTCACATGAAAACCTGAAGCCAAGAAAAGATTCAGAGAGGAAATACATAGATACAATCTAGAAACATCAACATGTTTAAGTGTATCTGGTAAAAATCTAATGTAAAAATCTACAAATTAATTACTTCAAATCAAATAATAGGGATTAAATACCTGAAATACCAAATGCCCCAAAAACCTGAAGAAGAAAAATTGAAGAGTTTTGCTTTTTGTCTGAATTTTTTAAAGCTACAATTATTTCACCATTTTAAACAGCATCAATTAAAAGACATTATTAGAGATGATAGATTTGATTTGCTTTATATAACAAGAGCAGTGTGTATGGCTAGTTCAATTTAGACCTTCTTCCTCTGCTGAGAGTCATTTATGCACCAGCTGGGCTAAAATAATTTGGAAACCTGAAAATACGACTTACAAAAATTGCCGAGAGAAACTGAAGGCAAGATGAAGTCTTTCAGGTTGAACAGACCTAAGCTGTCCAACTTTCTACACATGTGGTACTTCAAACCAGACTTTTGGGGATTCATTAGAAGAAATTGCTACGTTTCAGTTTAAGGTAGTCTCCAAATCCAAGGAACAGTGCTCATAACTGATTTTGACAGAAAGAGGAGACATGGTAGCAAATATCTTCAGAGCTGGCAATATATTAGAAATGGGTGATCCCAAAATACATCTGTGTGGAGTTGCTGAGGCATCACCTATAATCTTTTCTCAGAGTGTTATGCACAGCTTCTTACCTGAATTCATCCTGTTAATACTTCCTCCCAAACCGGAAGCCTTCCCAGGCAAACCAGAACCAGGCCAGGGATTAGACGGAACAGACTCTTTGTTTGAAGTGGAGATTATGCTAGTCCTTGTGCTTATGCCTATTGCAAAAATGCAAAAATTACCACACTGAAATCTCTGTCGTTACACAGGCTTGAATTCATTCCACCTGATGCACAACCTTAGAGCAGATGTCTGGTTCAGTGAACTTAACCAAAACCTTTTCACTCTTAACATGTCTCTGGGTTGCTTCCCATCCTCTCATATAGCAATGCTATAACTAAACATAGGCCCAAATCCTGCAAAGATAATAGTGTAAGTAGTTCCACTAGCATCAATGGCTGCTTATGTCAAGGGACAGGACCCTTACATCAAGGCCACAAATATTCTCAAGTCACAGAAGGCGAACCTTGCTATGTAAATGTAATCTATCCTTCCTGTCAACACAGCATTTTACAGCTTTTAGCGTGACAGTGTTGAGATAACCTGAGTCTAAATAACGGTAGATTACATTTCCCATAGTACTGTACTCTTCTTTGGTGTACCTACTGAAAGCACAGACTGTGCAAACAGTTTGGACTAGAGTTCATATGTCGCATATTATTTGCATTTAATATACATCCCGTATTTAAGCAGGGTACCTAACATGCAAGGGGATGCGCTCACAATTCATGGTAAAGCAAAAGCAGGCTTGGAATCACTGTGTTTTACAACCTTCTCTGGTAACACAACTTTTAGCTGCCAAAACTCTACTTAAGTGATCCAATTTGAAAGTCATTGAAATTAATTGCTTCAGGAAAAAAGACTGAGTTTACCATCACGACACGTTCTTGCTTATTTAATTCATTTTGAAGTATTAGGACTACAAGTGAATGACCAGCTAACACTGCCTTTGTAAACAGAAATTATGAAAGAGGATAAATTTCTATTCAGCTCACTTTAAATACAGGCAGACATGCTGTCCACCTCCTGTACTTAATCCTGCCCCAGTGCTGGTCTCAGTGTAGCAGAGGTTAACATGAAGACAGGCATGCAATTCCTCTACAGGGACGTGGATTTGCATTCTATTTAACTCCAAGCTACAGCAAAGCATATTCCCACCATTAGTTAGCTTCTGTTGTTCATGGTATTACATACTCATGAGGTAAACATAGGGCACTTTCTTTTCCAGTCTAGAAGACCAGTCTCATCCTTCTTAGGGAAACAGGGAACAGCTTGGCACATTCACAGACATTTTCTAACACACTTCAAAGTATAAAAGCAGGAAGAAGCACCAACAATCCTGTCCCGTTCTTGTAAGCGGGATTTATCTCAGTTGCTAGACTGCTAGAATGTAGTTTGTATCATGGCCATCTACATTAGCAAAGCTCTTGCTCTCCTCATTTTCTTTAAGCAGTAGCCCCCCTCCACAAGCTCAAAGGATAAAGCCTAATGTACCAATGACTACTTCACACTGCTGCTGGAATCACAGGAAGAAAAAGAAGTAAGTATTTTTTACTAACCAGGTAGATACCTAGAATGTCTCAAGTAGTGTTGTTTTGCTGCAGAAACGCGCAACGTGGGAGTGTCCTGTCGTGGAAAGGTTACATGGGAAGGTGCACTGCTGCCAGAGCCTACAGCATCCGAAGGCTTCAGGTCCAAAATGCTTTCAAATCTAGAACGCAAAAATTGCTACACTTAGTGCAATTCTTAGCCTGTATGTTTATCCACAGGTAGCCTTCTCATCTCCCTCCCATCTCCAGCAATCATGTCCTCATACTGTGTTTGCTACAGCATAAACACACAGACAACAGGGAATATTTTCAGCCTGAAGCCATACAAGTGCCCCTGAAAATCAGATTTGCGCTTCTAATTCCCTTATTATATTGCTTCTAAAGTTTTTATAAATCACTCAGTAAGTTTTTCTCTACTGTGCATAATCCATGGAAACGGCAGCTTAGAATCACCCGAAACAGTTCATACACATGGCATATGTCAAAATGGTTCATATGTGAAACAGAAAGTATATATTCAAAGATTAACTTGGGAAGACTTAAGCTAAGTGTCTTTTTCAGTGAGGAAAGATGAACAAGGAATTGTATAGAAGGGTGCACTGTCCATCAGAAAATGTGTTGCAAGTCAAAGGTCAGCATTCAACAAGCAGCCAAGGCAAAGCTGGAGAGAGACAAGCTGCATATCCTTTACCAGCCTGGATATATGTTTCTAGATCCACAGAAAGCATAAAGAGCAACATTATGAAAAAAGAAGTGAAGCCTAAGGAAGTAAGACCAAATAGTACACGGACATAAAAGAAACCAACTTGCCTACAAAGAGTTTCATCACTCTGCCTCTTCTTGTTTTTCAAGTCCATCCTCATGATAGAAGAGCTGAAATCAAGGTCTTCCAAGTCATCCCAGTCTTCAGAACTCTTCACTGTTCTAGCAAGATGTCCCCATCTTCGCCTAGTTTTTGGCTTAAGTTCACCATTTATATTCTCAGTCCCAGCAGATGTTTTCTGTTATGGAGATTGAAAAGAAACAAACCCACATGCTTACACCATAAACCAGGTGACAGGAACAAAGAGGACTTTGTTTTCCCTGTCTCAAAGAGTAACAGTGGTAGTAGAGCTGTAACAACAGAATCCTAATCTTTCATTAAGTATGCTAAGAACACAATCTGTAGCCTGTAGACTTTATTACTTACCTTCTGCATTTCATCCTGTAATAAAGTATCTTGCACTCACAGAAAAATAAATTTCTTAGGTCTCAATTCCAATTCTGTTTCTATTTCACTATACACCTCCCAGACAATCAGCTCACACTCAATTTTTATTTCTTGACACATCCTGGGAGTACAAAACTGCATGCACGTTCATGTTTCTACAAGCCTGTGCCTAGACATTTATAAAATGTATTTTTCTTGCAGGACAGCATAGGTACAAATTTGTGTCTCTTCATTTAAGCTTATCAGTACATTTCAACCTTGTGTGACTCTGTACAGGGCCAGCACAGACCCTACTTAAGACCGATCTCTTAGCAGCAGCATTCACGCTGTCTGCTCTCGTCACCTATCTTAGGAATCCAGTCTCCTTGTATAATCAACAGAAAAGGTAGGTTCTTATGCTGAAAGTAGGATCTGTTGTTTTCCATGGCCAGTATGGAAGCCCAAAGGGACTATGATTCTTAGTCACATAAGCTAGATGCCTTAAATGGATGAAGGAAATAGCCCCCCTCATTTCAATACTATTTAGCTTAATACTTTTCTCTCTGACATCAATCCCATTAATATTCTGACCACTGTACATCCTTTTTACTCCTATGAAATCACAGTGTCATCCTTTGGTGGTACTTTACAACAAAGGGAAGCGTAAAATGGGTTTGAAATGAAAAATCAATTTGTTTTATAGCAACTGAATTTAGATTTCAAAAGGGTCAACTTGTGGTTTCTAGCAGAAAGTTACAACTATTCCCACTTCCTGTCCTTTTAGTAAAGTATAAGAACCTTGAAAGAGAACAAGAAAAAGAAACACAATTAAGGAAAAATCAGTCAGTATATCAGGAAGCATATCTTATGCTAGATGGACCTTTACCTGCTGAGGAACCTTATTGTGAATTGCAGGCAGAAGAACCTGGTTAGACTTGTCCTCCTGTAGGTAGTTACTGTGCTCAGCCCCAGAGTTGTCTGTCTTATATGGGTACACCAAGTGCTGAGAAGACTGGCTTTGTTGAAAAGGCCTCGAGGAAATGCGGGCATGAGGTTTTGGAGGTGGTTGTGCTGGAGGAACAGGCTTAATATGCAGAGACGATTTATTATGCAGTTCCTTTTGTTTCCCCAGTTCCTGAACACCCAGGGCATGCCCAACCTGGAAGTATGGATATCGAAGTGCCTAAAACATAATGAGGATGTTATGACCCAATTTAGAAAACCACAGCTTATAACTTACCCTAGCCCTATGTGACAGTACAAATTTAATTTCCTTTTTTCTGGGGTGGGAAACAGCAGAAGACCCATCTCTCAACATGAGATTCTAGTGAGCACAATCCACTTCAGAATAATGCTGCAATAGTAGAAAAGTTTCAACAGATACCAAGTTCTCAAATCCTCTATGAACTTGCACAAAAGGAAAAGGTTCTGCAGAAGCTAAGATACTTAACCAGGTATATGGCATCTAGAGGCATGTTTCATTATGTGCTCTCTCTTTGTGTATGTACGTGCACGAGCGTGTGTAAGCACATGCACACCTCTCATTGCCGATTCAGCCATCAAGACTTGAATGACCCCAGAGACATCCCATCTCTTTCACTCTCCAGTTCCAAGGCTGAATCAAGTGAAAGAAATATAACCCTTATGAAAATTTGCCTCTCTCTTTTTTTTGGAAGGCTTGTTGGTAAAAATATCTTTATCCTGCCTTACAAGTAATTAAGGAGTTGTCAGTAAAGGCAATTAATCTCTGCCCATCTTGCTGTTTCAGGTATACTCATCTGCCTTTCCCAAAGACCTCTCACTGCAGAAAGCTTCTAAAAGCTCAGATTCCTCACCATATTTGTACCTTACTGCAAAACGTTTGTTAATGGCTCTTAATACCAAGTTACAGTCAGTATTTTTTGCTTTTCATTACCTTTGACAGTTCTTCGCCTATTTTACTTTGTAACGGCTTTAATTAGCTTTAAAGCTTTTTATTATAATTCATACTGAACATCACAAAGGTTCAGCTATGGTCCTAGTGAAGTCAAGTCAGATTTGAACCCAGAATCACATCTCTTTTTCAAAAGGTGCCCTGCTCATTTCATTAGTTGGGTACTACCACTACAGTACTGACATCCGAAATCAGTGGCTGCTGTCAACAACATCAACCGGACCATTTTATGTGCTGTGCAACACTGATGACTTGGGCTACGCTTATGTACAGTATGTTGGGACATACCTACAGTGCAATTGAGCTGAGACTGCCCTGCAAACTGCTTTGCAGAAGCTAGCTTTATCCGGGCAAAACTGGGATGGATGAGCAGACAGTGGGGTGGACTAGAAGCTGGCTGAATGGCCAGGCCCAGAGGGTGGTGATCAGTCAACAATGTCTGGTTGGAGGCCAGTAGGTATCACTGTACCCCAGAGGTCAATACTGGGGCAAATACTGCTCAACATCTCCATCAATGATGTTGATGGTGCAGAGCGCACACCCTCGACAAGTTTGCTGATGACACAAAACTGGAAGGAATGGCTGATACACCAAAGGGTCATGCTGCCACCCAGAGGGACCTTGACAGGCTGGAGAAATTGGCCGATAGGTACCTCATCAAGTTCAATGAGTGGAAATGCCAAGTCCTGCACCTGGGGAGGAACAACCCCAAGCACCAGCATGTGCTGGGGTCAACCACCTGGAAAGCAGCTTTGCGGAAAAGGACCTGGTAGACACTAAGTTGAACATGAGCTACCAATATGCCCTTGCTGCAAATAAGGGTAATGGTATCCTGGGCTGCATGAGCAGGAGCATTGCCAGCAGGCCAAGGGTGGTGACTCTTCCCCTCTGCTCAGCACTGG
>VZTL01019587.1:4153-19752 GCA_013400535.1 Scopus umbretta | reverse complement strand
CCGCAAGAGATTCACCTGATAGCCTTTGGACGGGGATCACTGTAAAAGATACTGAAGTCCGCAGCTACTCCATTTCTTAACCTTTGCAGCAGGACCACAGTGTGCCTGAGTGTAAGTGACTATCTGTTTGTACTATAAACAGTAACAAATTTCCAAGATAGTGTGTGAAAATGGTTATGGCTGTTTGGCACTGAGACTCCCTTGTGCATTTTGCGAGAGGAGTGGGCAAAATCTTCAACTTGCTTTTATCTAGGCTGTTTGGACCCTACTGGCACAAGGCAAACAAACAAAAAACCCAAAAAAGCCCCACGGCTTCCTAGACACAGTTAACTTATTTTAAAATGTCTTTGTTGGGCTGACAAATACCTACAAATACTCTAGGTATGAACACAAAGGTGTGACTCATTAGAGACTAACATCTTGTGGGTCGGAATAAATGAGTGTATTTTCAAAGCATTGACTTAGACATGCTTTTTTTTTTTTTCCTAATGCTGGTTTATCTAAGACTAAGAAATTCAGACATCATCTAGAAAAGTTTCATATACGTGTTTATTTCTAGTTTAGGGCTTCATGATAACATCTTTATTCATATATGCTTGAACTTTACTCATGTATATAGTACATCTTGTGAATGGAGCTGCTGAAGATGACAGTCAGGAACAAGAGTGTATGCTGCAACTATGAACCTTTCTTAACTGGCAGATCTAATAAGGGGGGAAATAATTTTCCTGCAGTTTGCCCAGCAGCTTGTAACTCATTTTCCATGACCCTTACGTGATGTAGGGACTTATGTTGTAGAAAGCCTTGTGTGGATATTTCACTGGAATGGGCCATATGCATCCTGTTTGCAAAGATTCTTTGGGAGGAGAAGGTGCTTAGAGATGCAATACCTTTGTAAACTCAAGACCCATATTTGAATTCAGTGCTGCAGCAAACTAGGAGTTAGGATGTAATTTCAAATCACACATGGATAGGGTGTTGTCTGTTGGAATGACCATTCTCCTGACAGTCATCTTACACAAGAAACACTTCTCTTGTGCAGACTGAAGAACATGGCTTTTGCATTAGGTTTCCTCTTGCTGTGCATCACCTTGTTCCTGTCTCCCAGTGCCTAAAAATAGATGGAGCACAGAACTGTTTACATTAAAAATGAGTTGCTTATGAAGAGGAATGGACTGAGGATATACAGAAAGCTGTATCTGACTACTGGCAGAGGCTAATTATGCATAAGGTCCCTTCCTTTCTTTTCTCCCTCTACCCTCTCCAACCCCTTCCCACTGCAGAGTTTACAGTCCTTCAAATATTATATGTCTTCTGACTGACCATGGATGAGTGCAGAGGATGTCCTTTTCCTTGTGCATCTCTCAGTCACTACATTCAGCTGCCTGCTTTTATTAGGTTGTGTTGGCTGCGGCAATGTGGGACAGAGCCTGCATCTGTCATCTGTCAGATGAATTTCCCTCATGGTTCCCCAAGGAATAATCACATCACAGCGAGCATCTGTAACAGACTGCTGTCCATGCAGAGCTGATTCACCCTTGCTGCTTATCAATGTAGAACTTCAACAATGATCAGAGGGGCACGTGGAGCTGTTGGTATTATAAGAATATTTCCAGTATAAGTTATATGCATGAATATTTATACAAAGAAAGAATGAGAGCAAGAGTTTTAACCCCAGTTTTGAAGACATGTCCCATTCTGGGTTTATTCTTCCTTTTGTCCATGCATAACCAAATAGTAACAAGGGGAGGAGCTCCAGCAGATGAGAGACACACACGCACTTTCTAGCTGGCCCTGAGCAGATGTGGGGACTATCTATGGTGGGAATGCTCAGGTTCAATCCCATTGCCTTTATCTTTCAGACCAAGGGGTTTGAACTCCCTTCTTTGGTAAATGCCTTTATCACCAATGCTACAGATGTTTCTTCTCTGTTTTATTAGGCATGGGGCTGCCTTTCATCTGTGGTAGGATATTTTGACCCCAAACTCATTTAAACTCAAGAGACTTTTTTTTGTCTGAAGTCTTAAGTGGGTTTCAGCAAAATGTATAATGATTAAAATCCTCTAGCCTTTCTGGCTGGATAACTAGGTCTGTAAGTTAGGAAGTCTACAAGCAAATGCTGCCCTCTCATATAAGAACAAGTTTCAGCTTAAATTCAGAAATGGGTTGCTTAAAAAGGCTGTACTTCATCAGTGTAAAATGTACAGTTTTATGATGGTTAACTCTTAGATCTACTTTGGAGCAATTTTAAGAGGCAGAATGTAGGCAGGTACCAATTACCTGTCACAATTAGTGTGCATCTTATTGTACATATTGAAGAAATTAATGACAGTGGGTGGTTAGAACTGTCTCATTACTACTAATTAATATGGTAAGTCTTTAGTAGGCCATTGGCAAAATAAGAGTAACAATTAAATGTGATGTCAATAGAGTCATTAATTATAGGAGAACAGATATACTTGAAGTCCGGTAACAATAGTGGGAAACAATCTGTACTTGTTTCAAGAGACATTTCAGTGCATCTCCTACTTGAAAAGCAAGTGTATATTTTATCTTAAATATTTATTTAATGGAAATCATGCCTAAGAAGTGCATTCAGTTGTTCTTGAATACTAAAAAATGAAATTTCATGGCTGCTTGATAACTTTCTAATCCTGCTTCCTGTATTTCCACCTTTTTAATGTTTTCACCAATAGTATGGAATAGCAAATATGGTGAGTCTATTTGCATAAGGGTTTAGTTAATATACACTCAAGATAATGTTTCTCAATGTATCTTGAGTTATGACCTCCTCTTTCTAGTATTCATCTCTTCTTTCTCTACAGTAACTGCTATTCAGGGTGGAAGGAACAGACATGTCCCTTCATGTGGACTTTGGCGAAAGTACGCCTACAGCTTACATGAATTTGCCAAATATGACCAAAAATTGCTACAGAAATATTAAAAATCTGAATAAGACCAAGAATGCTAGGAAAAAATATCCGGAGTTGTGTGAATGATCTTTTAGCTTTGGATCAATGGTTCTGAAAAATTTAAAATTAGGTCAAACAAATCTAATTTTTACATTTCCTTTGCTAAGCCATAGACATCTGCTTTAGTTAAAATGAAACAATTAATTTAGCTAGAAGTGAGTTGCTTTAAAGCAGATTTAAGAATTGTTAAGCCTTCATTTTTAATGGAAAGGCTAAGATTCAAATCTTTCTTTGTTTTATTCAGAGATGGGATTGAACCCAGGTTTCCTACCTCCCAAGTGAGTGCCAGAAGGACAATGATCTACTTCTGTCTGCTCCTTTGAATAAGCAGTGGGTGAATATTTATTGGATACAAAGGCTAAGCCAAGTCGATTGTCCCAATTTGCAAGCCACTCTTTCATAGAACAACAGACCCGTTCAGGCTGGAAGGGATTGCAGGGGGTCTAATCCAGTTTGCAGCTCAAAGCAGAGCTAGCTGTAGAGTCATATCTGGCTTCATCCAGTTGGGTCATGAAAACTTCCAAGTATGGAGACTGTTCAACCTCTCTGGGCAGCCTGTCCTACTCTATCACTGTCTTTATAGGGAAAAGTTTCCTCATTATATCCAGCATGAATCTCTCTCAAATCAATTTGTATCTTCTGTCTTTTGTCCTCCCACAACTTGCAACAGAAGAGCCTAGCTCCATCTTCTTGATAAGCTCCTTAAAATTATTGACAGGCCACTGTTAGGTCCTCTTAAAGCCATATCTCTTTCAGATTGAACAAGCCCTGGTCCCTCAGCCTCTCTACACAGGACAAGTGTTCCCGCCCCTGACCATTCTGATTGCCTTCTGCTGAACTTGCTCCAGTTTGTCAGTGTGCTGGTTTTTTTCTGTGCCTGTCTGTATGCAGTTACTATTACAAAGTGGAGCAGGCTTGGTAGATACCTCTAAAGACTTGAATGCTTTCAGTTAGAGTGCCTCTTTGGAGCCATGGAGATTTCAGAGGAGCTTTCAACTTTTTTCTCATCTTCAGTGCCTAGCCCAGTGTCTCACTGCTGGATGGAGACTTTACATTTTATGAACAAAACTTAAGTCCCTTTGGAAACTTTTAGGCAATAAACTTTTTTTTTTTTTTAAAGTATGGACAAATCTGTTAGCTCAATATGATACAGAACTTTAAAGTAACCAAAAATATAATTAATGAGAATTTAAAGGAAAAAAAAAAAAGTTGGCTGATCTGTAGGATATTTTACTTTACTTTACTTTCCTTACTACTGCTCTCTGCTTTACTGTTCTCCAGGATGGAGACTTTGACATAAAATGTCAGTTTTGAGCTCTTTGTGAGCGTTACTTTGTGTTTGCTAGACAAGTTAAAAATCCTTCACAAGTATGGAGTCTTCAAAGAGACAGGTAAAAAAAAAAATCATCTGGAAAGTCTGAAATCCTATGTAAAAGCTGAAAGTCATTTTTAGCTCTCTTGTTGTTCCAGGACTAGAAGCAAGACCTGTGTTTCTGTTGGGAAAATGGAAAATGTCTCCTTTCCAATTATCTACATTTCTTCTCCCAACTTGTCATGGCTTATTGGGCTTCAATTTTGCCATAATTTTCATACATTTAATCAATTTTTTGAGGTGGGAGAGAGCACTGGAAAGGAAAGGTTTGCAGGTGTCAGGAAGGAGCTGGGGGGTGAGGGAAGTATTTCTTCTGGTTGTGGAAGGTTTTTTTTTTCTGCTGCAGCTGCTGGTCCATCCAGCTCCATTGGTACCAACTTGAGCAAAGACCTGTGCAGATACAAAGTAGGGAAAACAGTGGTTTGGGCAGCAGCCTAGATCTACCAGCTCATGTGGATCTCTTCCAGCCAGGTGTAGTCCCAGGGAGATGCCTGCTTGTTTGTCAGAGCTAAAGGTTGGCGCTGTCTCTTAAACAAAACTGTTCTTTGCAGTTGCTTAGGAAATTGAAGAAATCCATAAGCAAGATATTATTAGGGACCCACCAGTTATCTAATGGTTATTTGTTCTAAAATCTTGGAAAACAACACAAGAAAGCAAAGCATGAGAGAAAAAGAAGTTTAGGGCTTTAGCATGCAGGGGAGCAGACTGGCCATTGTATTTGCTGTGATTATCTAGAAACTGTAGAAACTTCTTGTAGGTATTTTTCTGTGAGGGTAGTATGCATGAGTTAAGTGAAACAGGGCTGAGAGGAGTATGGGGAGGGTTGTAGGCTAGCTAGCAAGAAGGGACCTGCCAGGTGTGTGTGGTGAATATGGAGAAGCAGCTGCTTGTGCTGGTCTCCACTTACTATTTAGGTGGGTCTTAGGGAGCACAGCCATTTACAGGGGCTGCAAGAAGAGCTGTGGTCAGGGTGCATGCAGTGTGTCCTGGATGTTGCTGTGCCTGTTGTTTGCTGTTGGTACCGGTTTGCACCGGCTTGACCAAACCTGGAGGTTTGGCTTTGCTTGACAGCATGGGACTGAGTACCTACAGAGGTGGGGTGTCACAGGGCATGGTCTCCATCATTTGCTGGAGCACTACCCCTCGGTAGAGTTACGTACACTGAGGGAGCTCCCAAAGAACAACACAGACCTACAGGGCTGGGCATGCAGAGATGCCCAGGGCCTCTCGCTGAGGCTAGGGCAGAGGAAGACCATGTCCTTGCCTGCAGGAGGTGTGTACTGCTTGAGATGTGTCACCACATTGAAGTCAGTCTGGAGGAGGTCAGCTCATGTGCACCATCAGGAAATATGAAAAAGCAGTTGAGAGGATCTTCAGAGACCCTGCAGAGATGAGAGCCTGAGCTCCAAACTCCACAGAGGAGAGGCAGCCAGAAACTGTTTGGCTTTGGGATAAATAGAGACTCCAGAAGACTGGAAGCTTGGTACTTTTGGCACCAGGAGAGCGGTGGCTTCTCCATCTGCAGATCTGCAAATGCAGGGTATCTCCAGTGCCCTAATAGCTGATGAATGGCAGAAAACCACATCTGAGGAAACACTGGAGTTGCCTGAGACTGAGCCAGGCAGTGGCACCAGGAGGAAGCATAACCAGTAGATTGAGGGAAGTGATTATCCCTCTCTACTCAGCATTTATTAGACCAAATCTGAAGTCATGTTTTCCTGCTCCACCTCAAATATTGGGAAGATATTGATGAACCAGAGCAAGTTTAGCAGAGGGCCTTTAAGATGGTCAGGGGCTGCAGCACTTGCCCTGTGAGGAGAGGCTGAAGGACTGGGCCCTGTGCAGCCTGGAAAAGAGAGAACTTCATGAGAACCTAATAGCAGCCTGTCAATACATGTGAGGAGCTTATCAAGAGGGTGGAGCCAAGCTTTTCTGTAGAGAGTTATGGAAGAACAATACAGCAGATATAAATTGACTAGAGACCTCCTGATGTCTCTTCTGATCTTAATTTTCCCATGATCCAGTTTCTGTGATCATAATGATCTTTCCCCACCCCAAGGACCCATCCTTGACATATGAACTTTTGACTGTGTGTCTTATGCTGACGTACAGAAGGTGATGATGACTCTGACAGTGTATAATAACTTTTGGTTTGGAAGTAAGGGGGAGAAATACTAAGGCAGGAACATACAGGTGAATTATGAAATTACAGGGAAAAGACTTGTAAACTCTGCAGGATTTTGGAGGTAGGAAGAGAGTAGGGTAGTTGAAAGCTATCCAACAAAGGAAGTGAAATGTTTCCTTTTGAGAAATGCATACTGTTAAAGAAACCCCTCTGTTTCTGTGAAGGTTATAATAATGTCAACTGTAATACTTGAGACTGCATTATTAATATTCTGCTGGATGCAAGTGACTTGACATAAGAGAAATAATTGAAGGACTGCAAGCAGTATTTCCCAAAGGAGGTGGAGAGCCTGTAAAGCTGCATGCCAGCTGGCCTTCCAGATTTTATGAAGGTGTCGTTTCACATAATGGGGAGACTTTTGGGGTTTGTCACCTTATTTCATCATTTTATTTTCATTCAAAAGCCTTCCATTTGGCTTGGTAGCACAGTAACCACCTCTCCCCTTGGATTACTTACTGCACATGATTTTGAATGCTGTTGCACAAATGTTGATGCGTCTTGTATTAATGAAGTTTCTGCTGTGAAGGCAGGCAGCTCTGTCAAGGTGCTTTTTAGCATTTGATTAATTGTGAAGCAGGGCAAAAGCCACACTTTTTACAAGGGCTCAATGTATAAATCATCATTCTTTTTCTCTGTTAAATTACAGCAAAGCCATTATTATTGGAAAAGGATCAGCAGTCTCCTCCCATCCTGAAAAATTGTTTCTCTGTTGCTCTGACCTCAACTACCACCCTCAATCTGTCAGGTTTTAAATGATCAAGTGTTGCACCACTTTCACTTCTGCTGTTCTCTACTGCCTTCAATCCAATGGCTGCAAATATTCCCAAACACTTGCAAGGTAGCTGACTACTGTCATGCTAGAGGTATGAAGCAAGAGTAGTAGTGAAAACAAGACATGATTAATTTAAGGAATTAATTTAGGGCACAGATTAGAGAACAAGATGGATCTTCTCTTATTCCTGTGACTGAAAGCCCTTATGTCTGTCTGAATGTAGTTCACATGAAAGCATCGATGGTGGAAAAATATGACATAGCAACTGTAGCTTTTGTGACTGCTATGGAATTTCTTTTGTAAGGCAAATAATAGGGTGGTATTGGGAAGCATGGCTGGATGCATAGAAATTATTTTTCAAGCAGAAAGTTAAACTCAGCTCAAGTTATTTCTTAATGAAGGCGGAAGCCAGTAGACAGCAGGACAGGTGTGGAGATGAAACAGGCAGAGACAATATCTCAAAGATACTCTGCTGCAGCTCCCTGGACCAACTAGAAACCAAACAATATTCACTGAAGTTCTTTGACTTTTCTCCTTACCTCCTCTCTTCTCTTCCACATGTATTCCTCCATCCTTCTACTAATCTGTTATTTTTAATTTCATATTCAAACAACACTTGTGTATGATCTTGTAATTGATTTAATACATCACTTTCAGGGTGATGTATTACCAAATCCAGTTCCATTTTCATAAGTATTGCATTTTCTTCGGGGCTTGACCTCAAATACTTGGACTGAGCATTAGACTGGAGCTGAGCCAGAAGGATGCTAGCAAAAGGAAAAAATTCAGATAGGACCTTAGGGATGTTGAGTTGGTTTTTTGTTTGGTTTGTTTTGTTTCTTAATCTTTTAGTACAAGACCTGTGCCCCAGACTAGAGATTTGTGTTTGGAAATTTAATGTAGGCAACAATCGTAACTTTCTCCAGTAACTAATAGTTTCAGCAGTCTCTCACTTGGTCTTAAAATTATATATGAGAGATTTTATTTCTGCTTAAATAGTCTTAAAAGCTTTCTTCAGAGATTTCATACCTCTGAACTGTAACGTCACATAGGAGTAATCTGTTCTATATAATTTTATTGGTATATCTTTCTGCAATGCTTGTCTTATAATTATGCAATGATAACTCTTCCCAGTGTTCCTGAATTCACAATTCTTCCTTTTCTTCCTCCCAGCTCAATGCATTTTCCAATCCTACTAATCACTTAAGTAGACAACAATACATTTGTGAAAGGGGATTTCTGTCTCAAGATTGTCAAATGCATCCTTGATGCCAACATAAGATGTTTCAGGGGAGTATTTTGGACTGGAAGCATAATTAATTTTATATTGAATAATATCTAATAGATCACAGAAAATACACAGTTTTGGCATATATAATTTCTCAGTGTTAGCAGTAGACTAATGAAATAAGTAAGGCTGCAAAGGGCATTTTGCCACACTGTGTATATTGTTCTGCAGCCTCCTGGTCTCATTTGTTCTATTTACCATGTGAAAATACTTGCCTTCAGCCACTTCCAGTAACTGACTTGAACACACTGAGTTCTCTCTAGAAAGGTAATGTTTCCACTTCCATTTATGGTTGCTTAAATGTCAAAAGCAGTTTGATACTTGAATATAACTTGGGAACTTTGACTTGCAGCATGATTTGGTAGAATTTTTCACATGCGTTTTTTCAAAAGAATGAACATAAATGCTTGTATTAAGATTTATGGACTGAAAATTAAAATATTACTGTAAATGTGGGTTGTACTAACTCCCTAATTTGTAGCAGTTTCAGTAGAAAGTGTCTTCATATATATTATAACAGGCTGATATTGTGCCTCTCTATCCAAGAAAAACAAAGAAAAACAGCAGACAAAAACTTAAAATTGTTATCTACATAACTCTGACATTCATACAAAAACTTACTTATAATTAATATCACCAGGAGGAGGAGAAGTAAATTAGTATTTTACAACTAATGAGAGATGACAAAAGCAATGTAGGGAAGGGAAGTAACAGTGTTAGAAGACAGTAAGGGAGTCACAGCCAGAAGTGTTGAGGAGGAAGTGATGGGTCATTTCTAACATCATTAAATGCTTCTGCTGTTTGCTGCAGCACAGAAGTTACATGAAAGGAATGAAACCTGGAATGAACTAAACTCTCATTGTTGAGCAATTGAGATGGTCATATGAAGACACTTTTCTAATCTGTTCTCTCAGTATAATTACTTGATGGCCAAGTTGAGAATTGCAGTTGTCCCACACAGGCTTTTCAACAGTGTCAGGTTCAACTGATCATGCAGCAGCTCCTCTGCTAATAGTGGTCATTAATGAGCTCCTATACTTTTCTCTAGAGGGAGAAATATGGATTCAAAACCTCTGAAGGATGATTGCACTGACTTCTTACTTTATGAATGGAAACAAAAAGGGGGATTATACTTTATGCATATATATATGTGTACAGATATAATGGAAATGGTGAGGAATTACCCTGTACATCTGAGTCCTTGAGTGTAATGGCCCCCATGTACGGTAAACTGTTTTTTGCTCATGAACTTTGATTATCTTGCTATGTTCCTTAAAACAGACTCTGAAGAAAGCTACTCACTCTCTAAGCAATTACATTTAGAGAGAGACATATTAAGATATTATATAAGTAAAAGATCTTCCCCTCATCCAGAGCTAAGAATAGTTGTTAGACTTTGATATCATTCTAACTTCTAAATATCTATCTTTCTTTGAGATTTTTTTTTTTTAATGACTATATGCCACAACGGCTAACATTTTGGTCAATATCTTCCTGTACCTTTTAATTGTGAAGAAAGGTTTATTGTTCCGAGAAAGCAAGCTGTGAGCGGCATCTCTTTCCAGAGACTCATTGATAGAGGATCCAAAGGACCAGGGAAAGACTAGAAATACTTGTACTGAAGCCAAAGGGGAGAGGATTGGTGGATTATCTGTGAACTTGTATTATTACAGTTACAGAGACATCATTGTATTTTTGCTGTGCAGAGCTGATTGAAACAAGTAGGATTTATTTTCTGGAGAAGAAATGGGGGAGCATTTTCAGGACATTATTTCTTGCCTAGAAAACTGAGTGTGTGAGAAGTGTGCCTAGGTGAGTCAGAGGATATGCATTCCACACCTGGAGAAGTGAGAGGGATGCATAGTGATGGGGCACCCTAGGGAAACCTCTTTCCTGCCCAAGGAGACAGAAGGGAGTCAGCTCCTCCTGGCAGGTGGCAAGCCTGAGACTTTGAACAGTGATGAGGAATCTGGTGTTCAGATAGAACACCTGTTTCAGGTGTTCCTGAAAAACAAGATGACTGTTTGCATACTGATGTTCTTCACAACTCTATCCCAAATCACTGCCTATGGTTGAGATTTGAAACTTGGTTTGTGTTTTCCTTCTTCCCTGTAGTTTTAGCAGACAGGATGAACTTGTAGGGTAGTTAATTTAAGTAGAACTATCTCTTTCTTGTTTTCAGGTCAAAGTGGGAGGTCTGCCATCTTGTAGGAATGCTACTGCTGCCTTTTAAAGGTGCTTTCTCATGCTGTATCAGAACAGCCTTAGTGCCACCAAGCTGCTCTAGGGAACTCTGCTCTGTGCTGTACTTGTCACTCTGCTCCATAGATGCATGTCAGCTTTGCATTTTCCCTGCCTTTCAGCTTTTGCTTGTACCTACTTGAGCTACAAAGAGTGCAGACCCAGCAGTGCTAGGGACTGGTGAGTCCTTTCTGTTGGTTGGAGCACCAGGATTTTCCCCTCATAGTTTTAAAAACAAAATTATATGCTTGTGTGTGCAACCTACACTTGTAACTTCCAGTACTGTCAGGTTCACCGTAGATTTTAGTTCTTGAGCCCATATCAGGACATCTGTGCACACAATCTTTCAGTCTGTTGCCGTGTCCTAGAAGGATCTTTCTAAGTGGCCTTCATTATAAGGGAGAGCTTTAAGACTCAATTAAGTGACTTTAATGTCACTTTTTCTAGCACTACACAACATTTTTCCACATTCATTTATTAAATACTTGCTGCCATCTACCTCTCATCACTGGATTTCTTAATTCCCCAATATTTGCTTACATAAATCAATGTACTGTTCTGTCACATGAAGTATTTTTAAATTATTTTAAAACTTCCTATGGTCTGCATTACTTTTTCCTTTCTCAGAAGGTTCTTCTGATTGTATGCTGAGTTCTTACAAGTTGCTAATGCTCAGCCTGACCTGAGTTTTCAGTGTTTTGATTCATAATAAAGTCAAGCCTACGCTAAATGTCTAGTTGTCCTGGTTTCAGCTTAATTCAGAGTTCATTTTCTTCCTAGTAGCTGCTATAGTGCTGTGTTTTGGACTTAGTATGGGAACAATGCCGATAACACGCTGATGTTTTAGTTGTTGCTCAGTAGTGTTTACACCAGTCAAGGACTTTTCAGCTTCCCATGCTCTGCCAGGTGCACAAGAAGCTGGGAGGGAATGCAGGCAGGACAGCTGATCCCAATTAGCCTCAGGGCTATTCCATACCATCTGATGTCACGCTTAGTATAGAAACTGGGGGAGTTGGCTGGGGGTGGGGCAGTGATTGCTGCTCGGGAACAGGCTGGGCATCAGTCAGCGGGTGGTGAGCAACTGCTTGTGCATCACTTGTATAGTCTTTTATCATCATTATTATTATTATTTTATTTTATTTTCTCTTTTCTCTGCTGTCCTATTAAACTGCCTTTATCTCAACCCACGGGTTTTAGTTTTTTTCTGGTTCTCTCCCCCATCCCGCCGGGGCGGGGGGAGGGTGAGCGAGTGGCTGTGTGGTGCTTCGTTGCCAATTGGGGTTAAACCACAACACTAGCTAAGTCATCCAGTGATACATTATGGTTTCTATCTCATAATGTAATCCAGAAGCCTTTAATCTATTTAGGTATGGTACTGATGACCAGTAAAAGATATCTCTGGTTTGCTTTTTTCTCAATCTTCGCCCCTCTATATGGTCTCATTACTCTTACTGAATTACAGTGCTGAGACTGTGAATGTTTTTGATCCTTGCAACCTATTGTTTATATAACAACAAATGTGTTGTTGACAAGTCCAAGATTTGGTTTTCCACTTCCCTATTATAGATAAACAGCTTCTCACAAGCATAAAACAAAAAGATTTAAAGGTGGTCTCCCATGTCATATAGGGAAGGTTTTTTATCTAGGTCTGTATCACACCTGTCCAAGCCATGCCTGATGCTTCTGTCTGCGTGGGCTGGAGGATCCTCACTGACACAG
The DNA here is from genome assembly GCA_013400535.1 of Scopus umbretta. Lineage (NCBI taxonomy): Eukaryota > Metazoa > Chordata > Aves > Pelecaniformes > Scopidae > Scopus > Scopus umbretta. The sequence goes on along the minus strand of VZTL01019587.1, from coordinate 7,203 downwards.
AGTGCTGTGTGACACAAGGCTTTGGCAGGTGGGCCTGACATGGTTTCTTCACTTGTTTGGTACTTGCTTACTGGGCCAGATGAGGATAGTTGCAAGGCAGCCTGCTCTGTACCGAACTCAGAGGGAGCTATCGGAGACCATGACCACATCTTTGAAGGGAGACCATGAGAATTTTTTGCGCTTCCTTTGTGTGTAGTGTGACCTCTTGTGACCCTTTTAGTCTGGCAGCTTTTTCTACTCTAAAATGAAAGACTCTTCTGAGATTTCTTTTTCTTCCCTTCATCAACCAAAAAAAGAAATAATCCCAAGAAGATAAAATACTGTCGGCTAATATCCTCTTCTAATGGAGACTTAGTAAATGGTCTAGAATGGCATAGTATTTTACTTAATTTCTACATCCAGTGTCTAACAACTAATCATTTAACTGCTGGGCAAAGAAGCATTACTAAATTTTCCCTAATGTTCTGTCTTTTATAAGTGTAATTTTTTTTTTTAAAATAAAGATATGTTCTCTTGCTGCAGCCATTTTTCTCTGGCTGATTAAGCGATAATGTTAGGCTAACGTAAAAATGGAATAATTACATTAATGTTAGCAATGAAGAATTGGTTTCTAAACAGCTTTAGGATAGCTAGCGAGTTTGCAGAGAAGTTTGTAATGTTATGAGCTAAAACTTGAAAACTTCAAGTGCCTGAACTTTGGCTTGCACATCTAGTGCTCACTTGTAATTACTGGGTACCTGATATGACATAAGAAACTGAATCCACTGTAGTCCCTTTTCAGCAGAGCTGTACTCCAAGTGTCAGAATAAAATTGAAGAATAATCTAAAAAGCAGTTAATATTCTGCATAATATTAGCTAGTTAGTATCAGATCCTTCTGTTTCTATTTGTGGTTTATTCTTTTGGCATTGTTTTCTCTCTAGAAGATCTTTTAAACTCTCCCAACTCCAAATGTTCCATGAAGGGCAAAAACTCTCATATCCTGGGCTCAACACTCCTCTTGGCAATTATTCACTGAGTAACTCTTGTAATGGGGCGCTGGGTTAAAAAACCCACTTAAACATTATTCATATGCTTGAATACTTTCCAAAACAAAAATGCTCATGATGAGCGTCTGAATGGAGAAGATAATCTTTGGTTTACTCACAACCTGTCAACACTTCATCAGTGCCCTGGTTGTGAGGGGTGTAGCTGGATGCAAAGGGTACGTGCTGCTGGCTGGGGGAAGATGCAGCCTGGCGACTGCCTTGTTCCACTCGCTAATCTCACAAATATTCTTTGGTGTTAACTTGAATGACTGCAGACATAGTAGCTTGGCCCTCCGCTTGCTATTGGGAATTCACTAAGGCAAAACTCAGTTCAGCGGTGATTGTATTGCCCAACTGATCCTGGTGAGCTGGAGGGGAGAGGCAGGGGTGTTATCTCTATGCTGACAACACTGAAGCATGAACCAAGTATGTGTAATACTTTTATTGGATTCATATGGGTGTTGAATACAGTGCTTGACAAGATTAAAATCCTTTATCACTGGAAGGCAGCAGCAAAAAATCAGCCAATTACCTTTTCTTAGGGAGTAAGACCTGCAAACATGGACAAATCAACTAGGAATACATTATGACTGATGGCATTTACTGGTGATTACAAATCTGTCATTGTGTATCATTGGTCTTCCTGGCTTACTGAAAAGATAACTACTGGAGTCACTGCACCGTTGTCAGCCATTTTTAGGAAATCTTACCATATATATACATATATTCAAATCCAATATACATGCCATCTGCATCTGGTGCTGCTCTTTTCTTTTTTTCTTCTCCTTTCTTTCTTTTTTTTTTTTTTTTTTTTTTTTTTCTTTTTTTACAAAAAAANTTTTTTTTTTCTTTTCCCTTCTATACAAAGAAGTATGAAGTTCCTAGAAAAGTACAATGAGATCTGGGAAAGGGCAAATTAACTTCAGTCTTTTAATCAGTGGACATCATTCACTTCTGGATAACATTATCTCTCTTTTTAATACCAAATCATTAATAAGTGCTACAGTTTTCTTGACTGTCCTAGCTTTACTTGGTGCATAATGTTTCTGGACTGCAAATAATAACAGGCAAAGAACACATTCTACATGCACATAATTGACCTCTGTCTGGTGTTAATTAAAACTGGTGACTGAGCTATTGAAATACTTTAGAGTATAGAATTCACATTAAGCTGTTTAGAGACATAGCTTTGTATTTTATGCCTGTAAGAGGGCAGTGACAATTATACCCCTGCAAAAATGGTAACAATTTTTACATGAATACATATAAAAACTGTACAGTAGATTTTGAAATAATTGTGTGCTTTAAAAAAAATTTCTTAACCATAGAAACTTTGGCCAAGAGGACAGGTGAGTTGTGGCTGAATGGGTTTCTACCTCTAGTATGGCATCCACAGATATCTATTCCTCATCATAATAAGCAGTGTTTCTTGCACAATATGCCTGATATATATTCAGATGTACCAAAGGAAAAATGATTGATTGGTAACCTTGACAACACTAAACACTAAACCATTCTTAAAAAAAAAACCAACAAAAAAACCCCCAAAAAACCCAAACCAAATCCCTCAAACCCCCAAACAAACATAAAAACACACAGGGGAAAAAAAACCTAAAGTGAAATGTCTGGTTGAAGGCAGATGGAAGCATGATCTGCTTTCAGAATAGAAATTAGAGAGCAGATAACCTTTCCAAATGAAATTATGTTCCATGGTCTGGTGTATTACACCCAAGTAGACTCACAAAACAGTTTGAAAAAACCCATCTATCTGGCAAATGTTTGCCAAATGCCTAGAGAGGTGTGATAGAAGATGATGACTGTTTTTGCTACTTTGACAGCAAGAGCTCAGTATTGACCAAAATACATGGCAGCTCTGAGCTAGGAACAGCTCTGTGGCAGCACAGCTAGTTGGTACTTTGCTGGAGGGCTCTTTGTTCTTGACGTGTATGCACACGCTGAAAAGATAGACAGAATTCAATTTCAAGGGAGTTCTTTTAATTCTGTGTTTGCTGTTCTTTTCCTT
>VZTL01019586.1:16489-36826 GCA_013400535.1 Scopus umbretta | reverse complement strand
CAGCCATGTTTCCTTAAGTGTTTATTACTCTTCAAAGATTTGTTTAATATTTTTGTTCTTTTTAAACAAACAAAATATAGATATATATTTTCTTTTTTCTTTTTTTTGTTGTTGTTGTTGTTTTGTTTGTTTGGGTTTTTTTTAGTGGTCAAGCGCTAATATTTCAGACTTCAGACAAGGGCATTAAAGCTTATGTTGAACCAAAAGGACATTGGCAATTGATGCAGCAGAAACAAAGAAACTTGGGTGCATGTACATTTAAGACACAGGCTGTACACTGTGGAGGGTGCTTTTGATTTTTACTATCTTCATTGTGCTTCATTGTTGACACTATAATTACTTTTCGGGCTCTAAAAAAGGGGAAAACATGCAACGGAGTAACGACTCTCATATTTACAGTCCAGCGGTGCTTGTTAAGCAAAATTAATGGACGTTTGGGAACCAAAATGGAAGCGATGTGCTTGAAATGGATCAGAAGGAAAACCTTTTAAAGCAAAAGTATTTGGTGAAACTCACTGGCTGACACAATTTCTAAAACACAGGAGAATGTGTAACATTGTTTTTTGTTTTTTTAATTAATTATTATGATCAGTTAGTTTTTGTGTAGTTTTTATCAATAAAATGACAACAAAAAAAGTGGTGGAAAAAATAAACATATTATTTTGTGGTTGGGACACCACAGCCAAACTACTGTTTGAATGATTTATCTGGATGTGTGACATGGTGACTCAGTGGACGAAGGGAACAGTGCTTTGTCCTGTTTCACCTCTAACTCGCCTCTTAGAAGGAGCTCAAGGAACTGTTTTGAGGTTTAAAAAAACTGAGTGTGAAGAAGCTCGGTTCATTTGGCTTTGTTTAAGAAAAGGTTAAGAGGTGATTTTATCAGAACATGACCTATATGGGCCTGGGAGAGGGGAAGAGGGAGAAGCAGCNGACCTATATGGGCCTGGGAGAGGGGAAGAGGGAGAAGCAGCCTTTTTTTTTTTTTTACTAAAGGGTTTTTTTGTTTGTTTCTTCTATCAGAAGGCAGGCTTTTCAGATGCAAACCCTAAGCTGAAGCTAAACGAATTCAGATTAGAATATAAGGTTTTTAACTGGAGGGGTAATAATACAACAATGGGGTTTAGGACATAATGAATTTCATTATTGTTTCAAGTATTTATATTGGGTGTTTTTATGAGAAATACACTTGGCCACAAGGTAAGGGCTTAATGAATTTCTGGAAGTGCTGAGTTTTGTATCGTATATACGGTATTCTATTGTTTTCTGTGTTTCTTGCTGGAAAAACTTCCATATTTTTCTCTGAAAGGAGGAGTATGTATGGATGTACATGTTCTGTGTGCAGAACACAGCTGCAAGCAAGGCAGCTTGCAGGGAAACATGGACCTGCAAAGTCAACTTGATGTATCGAAGGTAACGTATTTAGAATTAAGTGTTAGACAAGAAATGAAAAGAAAATGGAGTGAAAGGCTAGGTGATGAGTTTACAGCTGGCTCTGTTAGACATCTTGATATCTGTCAGCTTTAGCAGTGCTATGGACGGAGGGAGAAAGCTGCTTAAAACACTAGTTTCCTTCAAATTGAGTTGAAAACATTGACCCACAGCCTATTGAGCTGAAAATGGAAGAACTCCCATTGATTCCTGTGGGCTCCGGATCAGCAGTAGAATACATTTCAATAAGCATCAAAAGTGTAACGGCATTCCCATGCTCCTGAAGGATGAGGATGGTAATGTTTTTATTATAACGTTCATTAAGGACAGTTGTATAATTCTGGTTCAGTTTTTAAGAGGGCAGTTTGTATATCTGCACTAGCAAAACCAGAGAAGGAAATGTCAAGCAGGAATACTTACTGTGGTTTTATATGTTTTTTTCCTGGAACCCTCAGCTGCTGGAGTCATGTGAATATTGGAGAATAGCTGTTTATTTTTTAATTCCATTTATAATGTTCATCAGTGCAGCTTCCCCCCATGCTCTGGAAAACAACTTTGTAACTGCTGAAAGGGGAGGTAAAATTAAACAAACTCCCTTTTTTCTTTTCCTGATTTCAAAATAACTTCATTGTAGCATTGGTTTGGGGGATGTTTGGAACTGGCATTAGACTTGGATTACAGGTTTTCTTTCCAGTTCTTGGGAATTGTGCTCCCCAAGGAGAACAAAATATACTACTGTGTGCACAGTCTCCTGGATTAATTCATGCTTTCTGCCTGAAATGTTGCTGTGTTTCTGCTGTTTGTACACCGATGCCGGTTTTGGCAAGAACCCTAGAACTTTTCCTTGTATTCTTGACAATTAAGGAGGTGATGTTTTACGAATGTTTTGAAGACATGAAGTTACCCCTTACTTAAGTGCTAAATGTCATGAAGAGCTAAATATTTATGTCGTGTGCTGCTTTAGATCAAAGCAGAAGTCATTGCAGCATGCACTGAGCTACCTGAACTAGTGTTGGTTGTGGTGATCTAACTAGAAGGGCTCTATACAAGCCTGTCTGGGACTCTGGATGTAACAGAAATTGAAACTTAAATGACCATGGCTGCAATTAAAGCCAAAGAAATTTGATAAAAAACTTGCTCTTCAATGTAATGCAAAAAAGCCCCAGAACTGTAATTACTTTCATTTCCAGCCTTTTGTTATTTCGTATTTGTTTTCTGGTTTTAAAGTGTCAGTTCCTGGAATTATGTGATTATTTTACTACTTCAGCTTAAAAACATGCCCGAACTCTTCTTCAGGAAGGTCTTTCTACTCCTCTTCATACAGTTCTTGTGAGGGAAGTGACTGCTCTGAAAGGAAGGATGGAGCAACTCACCAGATGTCCAGGTAGGACCCAAGAAATACAAACTTTCTGCAGTTTCCCTGATGATTCCTCTCCTAGCAAAGAGCACATGGGGCCTTACTGAAGAGAACGCATTCCTGAATATTTGCTTGCGATGGCATCTTTATGGTGATCATGAAGTGTTGAGCGCCGAGTGCCGCAGAGCTCCCAAAGAAGGCTGCCGCCTTGCTGTGAGAGCTCATGTTTGGGTGGTATCCAGACAAGTGAGGAAAAAAAATCGGGCTGACCATCAGACCAAAGCTGTTGACCTTTGTGCGGTGCACAAGACAAGAACTGATGTGACCAAATAACAGGTTCTGGAAGAGTTTGGGAAAAAATTGACTGCTGCCTGTCTCTCTAGCTAATAATTGTCTTGCAAATGTCAGTAGGGCACTCTCCTGATAATGCTGTGGGTAGGATCTGCGACCAAGGCAAAAGAGCCTGTAGAAGCAGTCTGCCACTCAGAATTATTTCCAAGGCTGGCAATATTTCGCTCTGAGTTTTAGAAATCTTTTGGAATAAGCTGCCCTTTCCCGTAATGAGTTGAAAGTGTTCTGAAGATTGATAAACACAATTTTCTCTTGACTCCCCATTGGAAAAAGTCCTGGAAGGAATTTGGCACATTGTACATGGGAAATCTAGTGCTTTCATAGATATTTTAAAGCTGCGTGAAGATTTAAGGGTCTAATGTACTACGTATTGAAGATTATTAATTTTTAGGTGGTTCTCACAATTGGATTCCTTTAAATGTTACTTTTTTAAACCTATATAAAGGAAACAGGTTTTAATAAGGCCGTAAGTCCATCAAGCTGGAACCTTGCCTTAAATTAAGAAAAAAAAATTACCGGTCTGATATTATTGCCCATGCACAAGCATTGGAATGCCTTTCTCATAACATTAAGAGCAATAAAGAAGGCTCTGACAGACTTTGTTGAGTTTGGGTTGGTTAGAGGGCAAGAACTAAAATCTCTCCTTGCTCCCCAGAAAACAAGGGGAAAGCCGGATTTCAAGGGGACACCACATGTGTTCCCTGGTGCCCTGTGAGGGCAGAAAATGTTCTTCCTGATCACCACAGAGTCCTGCTCATCACTGGAAAGATGAGATTTGATTGTCATTATTTTAGCAAGTATAAGTATCAATGGCAAATAAGAATAAATCAGCCCTTAAAAATACAGCCAACCTAACTCCGTACTGGTAAGTGAGTCAAACAAAGACTTGACTAGATAGGCGAAATGCAGAATAAGGAAACCCCAAAACACAGCAGTTTTGGGTTATAAGTGGAGTAGCGGTACCAAATATTCCATCATTTGTTTCTTGTGCAGTTATTTCACTAGCACTTAATGCCCGTTATTTGCTTTGGTGCCCTGGTGGCTGGCATTTTAATAATATGTAGGCAGGTTAAAGTAAATTAGTCCACAGAAGAGAATTATATCGGTCATTAGTGGAGTCAAGGGATACATTACACTTCTGGCATTAGTATGCTAAGACATATTTTAGTACGGCACAAAATAAAACTCCATTTGAGGCAGGCAGATCATGGGGTTCTCTCCCACAAAGTCACTGCCAAGCAGCCCACCAGTGCTAGCTCAGCACTTCTGAGGTCTTCAATGAACTGCAGAGATGGATGTGGACATTACCTGCTAGCTTCAAAGACATGATGAGCTTCAGTGGCTTTAAGATATATCACCCTAGGTGATGTTATTTAGGTGGCTCTAGAAATTAAGTGAGCTATATATATATATAATTTCTTGTTTATTTTTGTTGTATGATTGAACTACAGGTAAGACAAGTTTTCTAAATAGCTACAAATAAGCTGCTAAATGTATTCATGCTTCTTTCAGTAATTTTTGGTTTGTTTTTTTTTCTCTAGGAAGTGTCCAGAATCGGACAGAAAAGGAACAGAATCATTCCGAACTCAGTAGCAGCTGCAACATTGTGCATCTGCAAGGCAGTCTTGAGTAACCTAGGAGTTACTGCCTCTCATGGAGGCAAGATGTAGATGATCAGCTGCCACCTGGCCAGGTAGTAGATCTTATTCCTGTTGCATTCCCATGGACATTATGGAGAAAGGCCTTGTTGTTGGTGGAGCAGTGGCCTTCAAGACAGCTCATTGCATTTGCAACTGCAGGAGCTGCAGGGAGACCTGCTGCCTCAACTGTGTGGAGTCAGGTGTTTCTGACTCTGCCTCTGCTTTACGACATGACCTTGGGAATATCACTTTACTTTTTTTTCTTCCTTCCTAGCTGTTAGTGTGTCTTGTTTAAACTGTGAACTTTTCAGGATAGAGCCTGCACCTTACGCCCAGCATTTTGTACCAGTACAGTCTTGGTCTCAGTGACAACTGTTGGTACAAGTGAAATAGAAATAAATAATAAAAGCCCTCCATGTCTTTCCCCTTCCCTGCCACCCCCCAGTGATATTTTGTGTATTAAAAAGGCAAGCAAAATCAATTTGATAACGCAAAAACTACGGTAGTTCGTGACTTTCAATCAGTGCTTTGGACTCCCCAGTGATCTGAAGCACTCTCATTTGCTAAAAGTGTGTTCTCAGAACAGCAGGAATGAGGGGATCTTGATAGGCTGATGAAGAAGGAAAAAGAAAGCATTTTCTTCCAAAGTCGTCCTAGGATTTAGAGTTGAAAAAGAGAGCAGGGTAGCATACACAGTGATGATGGTGTTCTGCTGGGGGAAAAAAAAACAAACAACACGTCCCAACAATTTAAAGCAAAATACATCTTAAGTCACCATCTCATGACTCGCTTGTTTATTCAGGCTCAATTTTCAGGGAAAGATTGAACTTAACGACATGTGGACATGTCATTCATTAAATCAAGAGGGCTGGCCAAATGAAATTGTAGAATAGTAGGAAAACATGGGTTTGAAAGGTCCTCTGGAGGTCATCTAGGTCAGCTTCCTGCTGAACACGGAGTTAACTTCACAGTTAAATCAGGTTGCTCACAGCCTGCCTTTTCTGGGTGCCCGGCACGCCTTACGGGAGAAGTTCCTATGGTTTCGGTGACCACAGGATCACAGGTGGGGTGAGCTTTGCTGGCATGCCTTGTGCAGGAGGTTAGACAAGCTGAGCACAGTAGCACTTTCTGATCTCAAAACCTTGGGATCTGTGATTTCCTCTAGACATGTTCGAGGTTATGGCAAACATGAAGAAAGTTTGGCTGATGTAGGAATGTTTCTCGTGCATTCTCTGAAGCTAGACAAGCCGCAACGCTGGCCGTTTAAGAGATGTAATAAGAAAATGAAGTAGCCCATATTTGAGTTAATCTTTGTTTTTACCCCACACATGACCACAGTCCTGGATGCAGGATCCATAGTCCTAGCTGCTATAAAGAGTGTAAGAAAAAGGTAATCTTTGCCTGAAGAACTTTTTATCTGGGGATCATTCAAGGGAAAGCAGATGGATGCAGACATACAAAAGAGCACTTAAACTGAATATTGACTGTAAGAAGTGTTGGAAATAGGAATGTTTGGTAGTTAGTGGTTAGTTACAAAGAAAAGGGTGCCAGCCCTGAAGCACTCTAAGCAATGTCAAGGAGCTTTTTCCTCTTAAACTCAGGTGGCGGATCCTGTAGATTGTGCAGGTTTATGGGGAACTTCTCCAAAGCTTCAAGAAAGGCACGGCAGGAAGAGCAAACACTCTTGGCTGATAGTAAGAAGAGAGGTGCAGTAGAAACTGGCATTAGTGAATAATCAAGAGGCAAGGGCTGTATTTCATACTGCTACACCCCAAGTGTGGGGCCAGATTCCTTTTTAAATTCCTTGTATTGGGCAAAGGAACAAACATTTCTATAAACTGTCGTTGATGGCACACAGGTTGTAATTTATAAACAGCGTACTCAAACATTGCAGTATTTGCAGTGCATTTATATCATATTATGTAAGATGAATTGTTGGCAAACATTCATAAAGTATTTATTGGACGTGCCACTGTTTGTTCAATGATTTGTAAATCAATTCTGTAAAGTGGTGACAGAGTTTCAGATAAATTCTTTGCAAAATATTTGCTGTGCATCAATAATTCTGATATTAATTAGTTTACAATTTATCTGCAAGTGCTTTGGGAATGATTTACAGTTCACTTTCTCACTAGCCCAAGTAGCAAAGGGCTTGCAGGCTGGCTCAGGTTATGCGCGAGACCTGCTGGTTGTTCACATTCATAGCTCAGTCTAGAACTGAATCTGTCCCTGTTTTGTGCGTCTTCACTGAAAACCCACTGTAGCAGGGTTTGGGAACCAACAGCAAATGGAAATAACTAGAGGTGCTGGGGAAGACAGGATAACCCCAAGTGCCTTCATCAACAATTTACTTCAGTTTGGCTGCCTGCTTTACAGCAGTGACCAGTCCAATCTCTGCCATAAGCTTTTCTGTGTTTCCAGTTGAACCTGCCATATTCTTCACCTTCAAATTTGAGGCAATGTCTTCCCTTTTTTACCATCCCTTTGTTGTCAGTCTATTCTGCTTCCATACAGACTGACTCCTTAGAAACATCATTGAAGCGATGCATTTCTCATTGTTTGGCTAGTGTTTGAGACCTTACAATATTTAAATTTTTCTGGCACTTTTCACTCAGAAAACAAACAAACAAACAAACAAACAAAACCAAACCAAAAACCAAACCACAACAGAAATCATAAAAGGAACTGAGATTCTCACTTCACTACAAGATTCTAATAGCTAATATGACTTCTCCATCCCCTCCTCTGCTCTCCCTACAAAGCATTAAATGACTCAGAAGGGTTGGAAACACTTAGGGTGAAACCCTCAAGGTTAAAATAACAAGAGATGCTAAGCCTTCTGAAAAACATGGAGTTTCTTTAAACCTGTCCTGTGCTTCCTAGAGCACCTAAGAGGTCTTAGAAAATATTCTGTAGAAACAGTGGATTATTAACATGTGTTTGAAAGAAAGTCTACAGTTACTTGTTGCCTTAGCAAAGAGTTTTCACACTGATTTTTTATTTTTTTTTTTAAACAAAACCAACACATTTGCAGCAGCTGGAAGGTAAGGCACAGCTGAGGGGAGGGCTAGATTAGTTTTAGTGATTGAATCCCTTCACCTGAAGGCAGTCACATGCTCCGTGCTCTGCCTGGGGGGATTTGGTTACCATATTCTCATTCAGTTTCTCTGTGTGCCTTTATAAAGAGCGGACCTGGATGAGGAGATTGAGTGCACCCTCAGTAAGTTTGCAGATGACACCAAGCTGAGTGGGAGTGTCGATCTGCTTGAGGTTAGGAAGGCTCTGCAGAGGGATCTGGACAGGCTGGATCAATGGGCTGAGGCCAACTGTATGAGGTTTGACAAGGCCAAGTGCTGGGTACTGCATTTGGATCACAACAACCCCATGCAACACTACAGTCTTGGGGAAGAGTGGCTGGAAAGCTGCCCGGCAGAAAAGGATCTGGGGGTTCTGGTTGATGGCTGGCTGAATGTGAGCCAGTGGTGTGCCCAGGTGGCCAAGAAGGCCAACAGCATCCTGGCTTGTACCAGGAATAGTGTGGCCAGCAGGAGTAGGGCAGTGACTGTGCCTCTGCACCGGGCACTGGTGAGGCCGCACCTCGAATGCTGTGTTCAGGTTTGGGCCCCTTATGACAAGAAGGACGTTGTGGGGCTGGAGAGTGTCCAGAGAAGGGCAACAAAGCTGGTGAAGGGCCTGGAGAACAAGCCTTATGAGGAGCGGCTGAGGGAACTGGGGTTGTTTAGTTTGGAGAAGAGGAGGCTGAGGGGAGACATGAGCGCTCTCTACAGCTCCCTGACAGGAGGGGGTAGTGAGGAGGGTGTTGGTCTTTTTGCCTGAGCAACCAGTGATAGGACGAGGGGTGGTGGCCTCAAGTTGTGCCAGGGGAGGTTTAGATTGGATATGAGGAAAAATGTCTTTCCTGAGAGAGTGGTGAGGCGTTGGAACAGGCTGCCCTGGGAGGTGGTGGAGTCACCATCCCTGGAGGGCTTCAAAACACGTGTGGGTGTGGCTCTTCGGGACATGGTTTAGTAGGCATGGTGGTGTTGGGTTGATGGTTGGACTAGATGATCTTAGAGGTCTTTTCCAACCTTAACAATTCTATGATTCTATGATCTCAGCAACGAACTTCCTTTCACAGGCTTAGAAGTAAGTACCTAAAGCACATAACTCTTAAAATACCCCAAAACAAGGCGGCCTTAGTCTTGAAAGAACTGAAAGTGCACCTGTTGAGATGCAAATGCACGCTAGTTTATATTTATCTATGCAAATAAGTTTTGAAGCAGTGCTTGAAATTCATTCTGGTCTGGTAGATCAGCGTGTAGTCATGTTTTTGCTTAAACTCATTGAGGTTGAAACTGTAGTTACTTTTAGAACTGTAGAAATTAAAAGAACTTGTATTAACAAAGCATGTGTAAAGTGTGTATCCCTGTCTACTTACCTACTTGTTTACATAGATACAACAACCTTCTTAAGGTATAAGAAGTTATTCTCAAATAAGCGTGGAGTTAGGTTTTTTTGATGGATGACCTCTGTGCGGTGGTAGGAACGTTTAATACCCTAGTGAAGATAGATAAATAGAATAAAACATATTACCTGCTATCAACAAGAGGATACGAGAGTACGCAGGTACATACCTCGATACTCTAGTGTCTTTTGGTTGATGGCAGTTAATTGGTATGTTTTATTCGCATTTGATGAAGTTTTTGGTGAAGAGTTGCAGCGCTCTGAAATGGCTCTGAGTAAAGGCATCCTAATTGTATTCTCTTGGGAAATTTCAGGTAGGATTTGTGTAGCTCTGTTTTGCTCTGATTTTCCCTTTGAAAATAGACTTCTGGAGAACAGCTCCGTAGAGGTAAAACTGCATTTGAGCTAAATGGGGCTATCTAAATGCATTACGGCTTATTGTGCTTGCACTTCCTTAGCTACATTGCTACTAAGAACAACCTTTAGGCAACTGAATGAAGTGGGGATAGCAACATGTGAGACTCGTGTGATTGGTGTGCATTACCAGGCTCCTGCTGGTAATAACCATGAAAAGAAAATGTTGACTGATAGCCCTGGATAGTACGGCCAGGAAATGTCAGGTATTTCAGGCAAGGAAAATGAGTTTGAAATCTGGATTCAGTAACAGGTGAAGCTTCAGGAAGCACCGCAGGGAGCCATCCCTTCATTGTGAGCATCCCTGACCTCTCCTCAGGTCTTAGATTATTAGTGTAATACCTTTAGGCTTACCAACTGAAAGGCTGCGAATTTGTCTTGTCCGGTACCTTTTGACAGATGTTCTGTGCCACATCTGGCTTTCCTCTCACGTTGTGTCTTGTATCTTTTGGATGATGTGCTCGTCTGGGCAGGGCCTGGCTTTTTTAGCCTACGTTTTTGGTGGAGCACTGTGTGTGCTGTCAGACTTTAATAAATAATGTAAATGATGGAGGGTTAAGGACTGGTCGATAGTGATGGAGATAAACTAGTAGAAGTCTGTGCTGTGGTATCAGTTCGGAGTTAAATGAGCTGATGTACGTGACTGAAAGGGATGCTTGTTCAAGCATATATAAAGCTATATAAAGAATATAGCTTGTGGGAACTTGGTAAGGTTTCAGTTGTGCAGTTCTAGAGACCTGCGTTCAGATCTGCTACGCGTGGTAAATTCCTATCTGTATCCATGCTAGGTAGCTTAATAAGTACATGAAAATATATGCACAGGCCTGAACTTAGCAACAAGGTGTGGTGTGCGTCAACTTATTACACCAGTTATGGAGAAGAAAGCTGAGGAAGGGCTAACGGCAATGCTCTGCTGGTGCTCTAGAAGAGATCTTTAACTGGCTCAATCTCGAGAGGACCTTTACAGAGGTTACATTTTGGGAGCAGTCAAAGGAGGGATGCGAGATTTTCCCCCCAGCAGGAACCTTATAAGGTGCTTCTGCTCCTCTTTTATGCACAAAGTTGATTTTAGGTAGCAGGCAAGGCAGAGCTTGCTGTGCTGGGCAGGAACAGGGTCAGGGCGGGGGGATGTTTAAATGCAAACTCATATTTCCAACAGTTATTTTACTTGCCAGGTGAGTAAAATCCTGCTACAGGGATCAGCAGGTGTTTCCTATTAACCTTCCACAGAGGTGTGTGGTTCTGCAGGTAACAAGGCAGTGAGAAAGTGGGTCTTGAAACTTAATCATATCAATCTTTACCAGCAGCTAAAATGTATTTTCTTGTTAATAACTGCGATGGACTATATAGTGTGAAAAGGTAGAAAACAACAGTGATCCATGGCATTAGGTAAACTGTTTCATCTTCTCCTCCCCTTTTTTCTTCTGTAGACTGAATCCATCAAGTTTGTAAGATCACTCTGAATGTATTCATGTATATAGCTGCATTTTCTTCTGTGTTCCGCCCTTGGGGCTGCCTCTTCAGCGCTCCATGCCTCAGTTTCCCTTACATAGCTGCCTGCCTGAATTAAATCACTGTGGAAAACGTCAAAGGCTTTCACCTCTTGTTTTGCGTTAACAGAGCACACAGAATTTTAGCATATTTTCAGCACCAGCCTCAGTCTCAAGCTGTGTGAAGAAAAGCCTTTAAGAAATGCTGATTGGTAATAGCAGTGGGCGGAGATTGTCTTTAAATTCAAATACTTCATATTTTAATGTACTGAGCCTGCTGCGCAGGGGCTCCTAAGTCGCACAGAGCTCGTGAGCGGTTTGAGCGAGGCTGGGATGTCGCACATTCCCCCGATGGCGCAGGGAACCCCGGGGAGAGCTGGCGAGCTCCTCGTCCTGGCTCTCTGATCTCTATTTGTCTCGTATCTCTTGTGAATCTCCACCGTGCAACGATTCGGTGTTTGGCTGCGGCGGGTAGGAAAGACTGGCACGCTGGCTGTGAATACTTGTGTTGAAATATTAGTGGTTGTTTGAGTGTAAATAACAACAACGCAGTTGAGTGCTTCCCAACAAAAACATCTATATTGCTGTTAAGATATGTAAATATTATAACAGCCTTTTAGACTGCATAGGGTAAGCTGACTACTTATCTGTGAAGATTATTCGGTACTTGTTTATAACAAATTTTCTTGCTGTATTCTTAGAAGTAATTGATTTTTTGGCCACAGTAGGAGTGATGTTACTAAATTAAAAAGGCTGCTGGCCTAATGTGAAAATTTTTACACTTGCAAGAAAGTTTTGGAAAACAGAACAAAACCTTTTTGAACAAGGAAACAAAAAATAAATTAATTTTTTTTCTTTTTTTTTCTTTTTTTGTAGGGAGAAGTGGAGCACAATGAATATCAGCTTTTACAAACCACAAAGAGCACCCTGTCAATTAAGAAAAATATTTAGGTTTTGCTTTTGTGCGGATTAAGCTGCAGTGTTTTAGGCTTCATACGTGGAATTCAAGTTTTCAGTAGAGGTTTCAACCTTCTAAAAGGCATCAATATTTCAAAAGCACAAGAAAGTTGGTTTACAAACTGTTCAGTTGTATTAAATAATGTATATATACTTGTGAAGAAAACAAAAAATCAATAGCCATTGCAAGTTTAGCTCTAAAAGAATCCTAAAGAAATGTCAACAGTTCTTTTCTGTGCTATTTCTATTGTGCCCATCAAATAGTTTGGGCTCTCTTTTGAAATGAGTTTTCAATACTGGCTTTCACTTTGTGGTAAGCTTTATGCTGAACATTCTTGGAGGAGCTTAAATTCATGTATTTTATCCTCAGTAATAAGTTTACAGAGACCTTTAAACATTTCTCAGAAAAGTGGCAATGAGGTGATGGGTAATGAAACATATTACCCTCTTCATGCAACAGGGAGCAAAAATCCCAACTGTTCCCATACGTGGTCCTTATTTGAACTAAGGATGCTGGTTTCCCATAAATGTGTGTGCCAGGGGCTGGTTCCACGTGATCTGCTGATGCTTAGGAAGAACTTAGGGATGGGTGTGCTAATACAATATTTTCTCTACTTGGGTTCTTATTTCTGTTGCAACGCAAAAGCGCTCCTTCATTGTTTGACTTCTAAAGTGGCCTACAGGTAGGAACAGAGAACTTAGGTAGATGCTCGCCATGGGAATGTTTAGCGCGTGCGGACAGTGTAGGCAGGTAGTGTGCGTGCCTTGTGATTCCCTAACTTCATGCCAGACTAGCCAAAGGTTGCCAGAAAGTTAAGTTAACAGGTTTAATAACTGACTTTTGTACAAACCTACATCAGTTTGATGAGACAACTAGTAAGATTTTAGGGTGTAGTGTACGGCGACATGACTATTTCTTTTTCTGATACCAGATGCTTACAGATGCTTTTGCATCTAAAAAAATAGATTACTTCAGAAAGAATGGCTAACATGGAATGTATTATTCAATAATCTATTCAATTCGATAATATTATTAAAGATCCTCTGACCTTTTGGGTTTTGAGAGCACCTGTAACATTTCACACTGATCCATAATAGATGCTTTTTAAAAATAAAATCAGTTTACAAATGAGCAAGGGTTACCACTTGTGACTGTCTATAATCTATATTAAAGTATATCTATATGCTTAAAAGTTTTATGAGGAAGCTATCAAATTCTAGATTGCAATGCAGATACTGGTGCTGAATATTACAAGTGCTCTTGGTGAAATTAGTTGGAGTATGTAAAAAGTCAAGCACTACTTGTGGTGAGCAAGGACATCCTAATCTTACTCCAGGAGGTAATAGATGTGCTGTCCCTAGAAGTAACATCTTTGCGGGCTCTTCTGCAGTATTGTTTGTACTTTAAATTACTTCCTTCTGGTATCAGTATGATTAATACAGACCTACAAGCTTCAAAAGCCATTACATTGCTTGAATTAGACCAGCAGTTGAAGTATACAGGTTAATAAAGACAGGACAGCTGGTGGCTGGTGTGTTTGGGCATAGCATGGCAACCTCTTGGTGGCAGTAGTCATTTTAGTAGCCCCTTGCTTCTAAGTTCATCGCCTCAAGATACCTGTTTGTGTGGCCAGTTGGTAAATCCAGCTACAAATGGATTGGATGGCAAAATGGTCAGGAAAGGGAAGGAGCAGCTGCTCTTTGAAGGAAAGTAGAAAACAGCAGCAACATAACCTGGCATAAGTAGCACCACAGTTGAATCTTCAGCTTCAGCCTTAGCATTGATAACCACCTTCCTGCCTTGTGAATTTGAAGAAGAAATGATGGGGAGTTTCAGCTGCTTTGCTACCCATTAATGCCTAATTTCACTGTATGAAAAATGAAGTTGGCGTAAACTCGTAGTTTCCAAATGATTTGTAAGTATCTAGTCTAATGACTGAGTTAGAGCTTTGTAAATATTTGCGAATAGGGATGTGGAATTAGCTTCTGTAATGCATGCAAGCAATGTAATTTTCAATTTACTTATCAATGTAAACATTAATTTAAACTTGATGCTAACGCTGGTTTACATAACTTTACTTTCTGGGAAAGCAATGAGATTTATAATTTGCATGCATCTTCANACCTTAACATTTCTGTGATTCTATTATTCTATGAAAGTGAGGCCTGACCGCAGGTATCCAAATCAGAGTTTGAGACTTAAGATTGTCCAGCCAGCTTTGCAGAACCCTGCTGGCTCACGTGATCCTGGATGTGGGAATAACACATCAATACGTTGCTTGACAGCAACGGGATCGAGGTAATGTAACCTGTTGGATAGTGCTTTCTACAAGAGCTTTGTAGTCCACTTTGACCTATGTGTGCTGTTTCTTCTCCTCTGTGCTTTGTCAGTGCTGTGAAGAGTTTACAATTCAACCACACAAGAAAGGCAAGGATGACTTCTGGTTTGCATGTATAGTGCCTTATGTAATTCGCCACAGTATTGCTTGGAGTCTTTAGGCACTACTGTCATGCAAATAACATTAACCATTTTATTTTAATGCTTTGTTTTGCTATGCAGAACTCCTTTCCTTCAGAAATACTAAATCAGATTCTCGCATCCCAGTGGAAAAAGACTTGACACGTTATTCCAAATATTTTTTCCTTGTATAGTGTGTGCTTTTTCTCTGAGAACAGAAGGAAATCTTTCACAAAGCAAATCTTTTTGTCACTTTCTCTTTTGCTCCATTATTGTTTAGCAGATCACAATCTTATACATAATGTATATGTGGCTGAAATATTCAAGGTAGTTAACATTTACCATTGTTGCCAAGGGAAGTAATTCTCTTCCAAAGATACAACTTTAATATAAAAGAGTAATAGCTGATATTACAGTGTTCAGATACAAAAACTGATAATGGAGCCCTGTTGATATTTAATATCAGCTGGATTCAATGAATCTTGCATTACGATACTTTTTGAAGGTTGGATTTGTGGTTCGGTGATGAATAGCTGGAATAATTACATCCATACAGAATATAGTGCCCAGGAACTGTATGTCATGAAAATATACCTCTAATAGACTGCTTTTCAATTTTAATAAAATGGAAGAAATTTTATATTTCTGGAATATGACGTAAATTTAACTTAACCTGGCAGAGAAGTTCAGTTTATCCAGAAGTTACTAAAGCAGAACAGCAGAAGGGGGTTTTTACATAGCAGCTTAAATCAACATTCTTTCTTTGTATCTCAGTTAATATTCTTCGGGGGAAGAGAAAAAATTGCTCCTATCAGAATGTGTTATCACTTGGATACCGCAGTTTGAAGTCTTTCTGATTAGGCCTAACAGGGAGAGGTGAGTTATCTCATGTCTTGCTATACAACATGGACACCACCACACCGTTTCTCTTCTTATTCCTTGCGAAGTTCCCCATAGCTTTTGTTTTACGGAAGCAACTGTCATACTGGCTTTATGCTGAATCTCAGCCCTGATTAAATTTTACTCAGTGTGAGTGCATCAAAATCTGCTGAAAGTGTTTTCCCTGACCCTCACCACATGGGTGGACTTTATGGCGTTCGCACAGCAGCTGGTATGAGGTGAAGGCTTTGGCATACTGCTGGCTGGGACAGGTGTAGACTTGGGCAAAAAGAAAAACAGAGCCAGAGAAGGGAGGAAAATAATCTCCTCCTTCAAGGCTTTTGCAGTTAACGTGAGAGGTGGAGGGCTTCAGTGTTCCCACATGAGAAGGCAGGAGAGCAGCAAGCCATCCTTCTGCCTGTAACAGAAGGGAGAGCCGGGGGAAGAAAGCCTGTCTCGGGGGACCAGCTGCTGCAATAAGGCACTTGAGAAGATAAGCAGGCATCAGAGTTAAACATCTGTGCAGCATGCCAACCAAGGTGGGGATGGGGAACGGAACTGGCAGTGAATCAAGATAGAGGCACCGCTCTGGGATAAACAACTGTTCCTTTTTGTGCCCCCTTTTATGTCCATTCCGTAGTACAGGTAAGTGAAGCAGCAGGGACAGCGGTGATGAAGGGATGTGAGCAAGCTGAGCATCAGGTGGTAGAACTTGCTGGCAGAAGAAATGTTTCTGAGAGCAACAGGACTGGAGCAGAAGATTGCTTGCAGGCTGCCAGCCGGCGTGTTAGCAAAGGCTGAAGTTCTTGCCACAGGCTTTGCAGCAGGTTTCTGAAAACACTTTGGAAATGTGCGCTGCAACATGCTTTTCTGCTTGTCTAATCTAAGAAATCTATTTCTTTTCATGACCGTATATTTTTTTTTCCCCGCTTCAAAACAGCCAAGGATGTTTTCCCTTTGCTATTTCATCACTTTATTAACCTGTATACTTTAGTGTGAAACCGTCCCTTGATCTTCAAAGCCTTTCCCTTGACTTGATGGTTATAAAGGTGTGTGAGAGAGGTTCTCAGCATGATTTTAGGAGCAGAGCAGTGGATTGCTCCCTGTTGCTGTTTGATCAGCAAGTCTCCATCTATTTCCCTGAAGTATTGGGGCAACAAGTGGCTGAATCCTTGTAGTTTTAACAGCACCTTTTGTCTAGGAACACTGAACTTACTCAGAGCTTTGAAGTGCCTCTCTGCAGAACCATAGTCCAGCTCCATATTTAACTATTGTGATGAAACCGGGAAGGGCCCAACAGGCTCTAAAATTGCCTCTGCTGAGACTTTCAGGTATGATGTCCCCTTGTGCACAGTTCTCTGTGTAAAGTCAATGCTGTGAGTCTCACTGCTGAGATTGTTTCCATCCAGGATATATTGAATACACCCCATTTGTTTGGAGCAGAGATGAATGTCTTGGTTGCTCAAGTGGCATTGCCTGTAGGGCAGGTCTCTTTGAAAGGCCGCACATGCCCCTCTTCCACCCAATTCCTACCTTGCTTCCTGCTGGCACACAGTGATCTCATCGTAAAGCGATTAACACATCCAAGTGCTTATTTGTTCTGGCATATTGTTCACCAGGCCCTCGCAAGATCAGCATAGGATGACCAGGCAGGACTTTTTTGTTTTCTTTCCCTGGTCATGTTTGGTTTTTACATGGAGGGGCTGGTTTCAGTCTTTATTTTTGTTTCCTGTGTTTGACAGAGAGACGGGAGGGAAAACCTTTTTTGTCACTCTCCCATTCTCGCAATTCTCCAGATGAGATGTTTGGTGTGCATCGCGCCGGTGTCGGAGCCTCAGTAGAATAGATGCTGTGGCAAAACCACTGCGGAGTGGAGCTGGGTGCTCTTTCTGGAGGAGGGAAACCGTGCTCATCACGCATCACTGGAATGGCAATTTGATTCCTCCTGGGTTGTCACAGCGACTTCCTTCATTTGCTCTTGCTGGATGAATCAAACAAATGGAAAGACCTGAGCTGTTGTAGAGAATCCGTAGTCTACCCTGGCTTGCTGCATCAGCTGCTCCATGTTTAATTGGTGGCTTCTCTTCCCCTCCCAGAGCGCTAGTGAGTTTTGAATTCACATTCCATAAATTCATGGGCTGAGAAGCAGGGCACAGGGCTCCCACAGAAAAGTCAGCCGCTCTTCATGTGACAATATTATCCCAATGAAAAAGCCTAAATCGTCTTTCAAAAATCTTTACAGCACTCGGGAGCTTTACCTGAGAGCTACAGATATTGAAACTCCTGCTGTATTTTTCAAATTGAAAGTGGCTTCTAAGCCACATAGGTGGGCTTGGAAAACATTGTTCTTTTTTTTATTATTATTTTTATTTTTATTAAAGTCTGTAACTGTGTCTGCAGGTACAGATGGTTGTTTACCAGGAGGCAAAGGGTCATGTGCATTGTCCAGCTGGTACTCGCTCCAAGATGTGCACTGAAGTTGCGTGATGTGGTAGCAGGTACACAAACACGTACGCTTCCCAGTTGGAAGGAATTTAGTGAATCATCCATCTGTGATAAGAGCAGAGGATGAGCCCCTACCTCACACAATACCATCAATTTTCCAACTGGGAAAACCAGCCACTATTTCTGGGGTTTCTTAGCCACATTTTGTCTAAGCAAATGTGGAGCCCCTGCACAGCACTGAGGGTGTGTCAAATCCTTTAATCATAGAGGGGGTGCAGCTCTTTTCTGTCTCCTACAGAAGTTTTGAAGATTTTTCAGCCCTTCTTAAGACAGAAAACCTTGACGTTTTCTCCCATAGCTAATTGTTTGGGTGAGAGGGGAATAAGAAATTAGCTGTTTCAGATTTGTCAATTTTAAAATGCTATTAAACTGCTCCAGTTTAATTTTGGTTAAGAGCTGTTTCATTACTAATGCAGAGAGGAAGTCATCTCTAATGACCCTTGGGACATGCCAAAGTGCTTTAAGATCAGTTTGGGTAGTCAGAGGTGTGTGAGTAATAAAACGTCTGCTCTGCGAAGGGCCGTTGCCCACCCTTGGCAAGGGAAGCTGGCAAGATGGTCTCTGCCGCGTTGCTTGCTGATCACTCCCAACCTGGTGCCTCCTTGAAGAGCCCACTTCATCTTTTCCTTCTAATCTCTCCTATTGCCTTTGTGATTTTTTTTTTTTTTCTCTTTCCCAACACGGAAACCTCAGAAGTTAAGGCACCACAAGATGCAATATGACATAATCGATACAGTAACTTTTCAAGCTTGCCAAGACTTTGAATTTTTTTAAGTGTCTTGCTATCTGTCAGCATGTGCTAATTGAGCCTACATACCCATATGGCATCTGCTCTCTGGAGGAAAGTGTTTCAATAGTCCTGCAGAGTACAGCAAATAGTGTTTGATGTGTAGGGGAAGCATTTGCCTGTGAATGTTGTATTCTTGTAAAACAAACCTGGATTAGTATCCACAAAACATACACCTGAGTTCAAGCCAGAGCTTGAGGTAGGGCCTTTGGAGTCATGGCTGTATTAGAGAAGAGTCTTAAGGCTCTGAGTGGATTGTGTTAGGTATCGCACAAACTTAGAAATATTGAAGATCCTAGCTCTGAGGAGGGTGAGAGAGATGACAGTGGGTGATTGCTAACAAGCACAAATGTACGGCCCGTGGAAATGAGGCGAGAGCTCTGTTAAACATGAGAAATGGTGGTGGTACTTCAGCCGTTTCCCCTGAGCAATGGGAATGCTCCTCTAGTGGCTTGATAACAGATGCATCTGCTTCAGTTGACTTAAGAAGTAGACTGGGATTTCACATTCATAACCTCTCTGTGTGCCGCTATATGCGCACTACTTGCATTTCACTAAAATCCTCGAAATAGGGTGCAAGTGCTTTCTGGGTCCTGCGCTGGCTGTCTGCAAAAGGGGTGAATATCACCCTTAGAATTAATTAAGCATCTGTCACTGTGGGGAAGGTGTATGCTCTCTCACATTCACAGATGGATAAACAGAAGGAGAATGGGTTGCCTGAAGCCACGCACTGAGAGGAAGCATAAAAAAAATAGTCATGTCTTTTGCTTTCCTAAGGAAACAAGACATACGCAATCACGTTATGTGTGTCTGTGTGGAACCGGAGTGCTTTTGAACCTGGTGACCAGTTTCAGTCAGATATGACAAAAGTCCTGAAAGGTATTAAATTCCTACAGATTTGTGAAAACGGTCCATGTAGAGCAGAAGGGTGCCTCATGACAAGCGTTGATCTTGCGGTGCTGCCGGTCAGAGAGCCAAAAGTTCAGAATCAATGGAGTTGACACGAGGCTGTTCTGTGTGTCCTGGAAGCTGTGAATGCCGTGGCAAGCACTTGCTCCCTGTTCAGCACCCAGAAATGCAAGCGCAGCATCTAAAGTCAGGAAACCGGGCTTTGATCGAAGCCCTGTTTCTGGTAGGCAAATGACTGGAAACTGGGATTGAATTGCCGTGCCGCTTACAATCTGTGATGTTGCATAAATCATACCATGGATACAGGGCTTTTGCTGTACCTGTCTTGCTTTGCAACCCTGATTTACTTACTTGAAATCGATAAGGCTAGGGAGGTGAGGGAGAAGAGTTTCTCCCACTGGCCTAAGGACTTGATCCGGGCCTGAGCAAAGGCACGGGAAGCCGTCTCCTTGCTCCGTGTCATTCTATGCTCTCTACGCGCAACTATGTCAAGAGGAAAAAATTAGTATCTGTTACTTGAAAAAGCAAAAACATGACATATCAGTTGACAAATATGGGAGGAATGGGATGACAGGGTTGGCAGCTGCTCCATTTTGTCCCGTAATATTCATGATTACCTCAATATTTAACATATTGTATCCCAACATCCAGATACCCTGCGAAGTAGGGGGGAATTTTTGTGCTTTGTTTTTGTT
>VZTL01019586.1:0-16451 GCA_013400535.1 Scopus umbretta | reverse complement strand
TTTTTTTTTTTTTAATTCCTGCCCAGTCTGTTGCTGACATTTTTATTTCACTGGATGCTGTATTAAAGACCATGGAAGGAGCACTGGTTAACTTTCTGTGTGTAGGGAAGCTGTTTGTATATCCAGGGTCTTCAGACTGACTTTTGAGGAATATTGATGACACAACCATACAGATTTGGCTCTTAAAATCAATGGGTTACTCTAAAAGGGAGAGATCAGTCTGGACCTAGGTCTTTCCTTGTTCCATATACTGTACTGAGTATTACCTGGTGCCTATTGAGTGATACACAGAAATTATATGGATGTGCCGAAAGCAACATGTTTGTGTAAGAACCGCTGTACTTTCAGCAAACCAGACTGTGCCTTCAATCCTTAAGATCTGTTTTGCAGAAGAAACGGCACTTATTAAAGTTTCTGTAACAATGTGCTCACGTTTGATGCTGTAACTTGAAAGAGTAAGGATTATTGCTGGCTTGTGTTGCCCAAAAAGCTCAGCCTCTTTGTTGGTTAAGCACAATGGAGACCTGTGTGTGAACAGCGGCGTGTGCGAACTGCTGTGTTTGCTGAGATCCGACATCTGTCTGATCTTTGCTGTTGACCAGGGCCAACACACAAACCTGCAACAGGTGGGTGAAATGAAATAATCCATCCCACACAACGGAGCGCTCTGTGACCCATCTGAGAATAGCTTAACCCCTGAAGGTTAAGGCTTAATAATATTATTTTATGATAACTTCAGATCTACTCAAAACCCATGTAGTTTTCCCATATCCCATTATATTTTTTGACTTGCCAATCTCTGTAAGGGTGAGGTCTGCGCTTGTAGGCATTGTTTAAAATGAAGGTACATGCCTGTTAGTTTTCAGTGTCTCGCAACTGTTATTGAGTGGACTGCTGCAGTTTTTAGTAAGGTTTCCTACAGAAGTTGTGGGTTTACTGTAATCCAATACGTTGCCAAGTATTTGTATCACTTGCTGCAAAAATTGAGACAAAAAAAACCCCCAACTAGCTGATGAAAAGTACCAGCACATATGTGTGTAAAATACAGGTTAATAAAATACACCCAACCGCTTTGTTTAATCGATTGTCATCTAAAAATCTGTCGATCCTCATGCTGGAGCAATGAAGTCTTTTGACACTCCTGTGACATAGACGCTGATCTCCCTCAGTCACTTCGAGGAGAGGGTAGAAACGGTCTGTCCACGTGTATGTTTGTGTGGTTTGGACCATGCATATAAAGAGCCTTTGTTTCCCTCCAGGGCTCGGTCCTTCTAAAAGGCACTTGGCCCTTGTGCTCGCTAAGTGGAGGGGGTTTAGTGCAGCATTATCCTTTCAGCTTCATCGAGAATATTGATGCCGAGAGGTGTGAGGTCCTCGGTTCAATCCATGCTCTGGCTCACGGGACCAGATACATGTTGCTATGATGTGGTGACTGAGGTTGCATTGTGGAGTTGGAGACTATCGATCTACCTGCTGCTCTTTCCTTGTCCTACCACCTTCTGTGACGTACAACGTGCTGCATTTAGGTTTTTGATTTACTTGGGTGAGCGACTGCTGTGACGGGACCAAGCTCTGCGGCCTTTTGAAAAAGGAGGTTTGTGTAGAAAAGAATGAGTCTCGTACTGAAGCCAACGGGAATTTTGTTTAATGGCTGTTATTCACACAAGCACTAGGAGCAATCACTGCTTGATTCTGCAAAGTTGCTGACTCCTCTTCAGTCTTCTATAACACTTGAGCTTTCCTCTCCCCCCTCGCCTGGCTGAATAGCAGAGGAATTTGACAACGCCCTGCCATTGGCTTCTTCCCCAGCCTGTTTTCTCATGTAGATATGCAGTCTCTCTTACATCTCACTTGCGTGCCTTTGACACGGTTTAATCTATATAAAATCCCCCCACAACATCAGTCTGGTTTGATTAGCATTTCCCGACTCCTTGCCTTAGCCCTTCTGAATGCTTTGTAGTAAGCGAAGCCTCACAGACCCCAGAAATGACTGTCAGGCTAATTGAGTTAGCAGGAACCTGTGTTTTGTCTGCAGGGGACGAGATATGCAGTGTGCTGCATGATTGTTTTCCAATTGTGTAATAAGTAGGCTTGTTTAAAGTTGTCATTTAACTCTTTCTGTGGGGCAAGCTTGGTCAGAGTCGGGTGCAGGAGCACAACTGATGGTTTTTCCTTGGCGAGGAGTTACCCGAGACCTGGTGCTGATTTGAAGTGATGCTTCCAGCCGGCGGTGACTGAGGAAAACCCCCCCAGGGCAAAGCAGCCATCACTCTTCACTTTGGTGACTTGCTGCTGCTTGAAACTGAGCTAAGCTTCACCTGTGCAATTTGGTGGGTTTAAGCGTTACAGCATTTTATCCAGTTCATGCAGCGGTATTGCACTTTTCAGCTGCTGCTGGCTTTACTCCGGGGTAAATCTCCAAGGGAGGAGGGAGGCTCCGATGTGTCAAGGTGAGACGTGGACTATGGAACAAAGTAAAGAGCTGGGCTGAGCGTGTAACTACTAAGATTTCCTTTGTGTTTGGATGTGGGATAAGCTCTGATCCTGCAAGGGCCACACACATGAGAACTGCCATTGGAGTCAAAGTGGAGATTCATTTGAGTTGACGTTTATGGCTGTAGGCTTGTTGTGTATATCCATCAGTGTGAAACAGAGGGGCTGAACACTACTTATCTCTTCTGTAGCGTTTGCTACACCTGACAGGGCATATCCAGATGTGGAACAGCCATGCTTAATGGGATATAGGCAGCTGAAGTGCAGAGATGATAGGAAAAATAAATAAGCCCAAGCCCTAGAAACTTTGCTTTGCTCTCTGAAGTTTATTTAGGAAGGAAAATGATTGTGACCAGATGTGTGTGGGTGCAGGGAGGAGATGCTGTGGGTTTGCAGAACTGATGGCAAACAGAGAGTGGGCCTAATCAGATTAGAGTAACTTGGATGCCTCTGTGCAAAAGTGGGTGTTTGCTTGCAGATAAAGCTTCATAGTTCTGCTTTGGAAATATCCTGGGACTTTGGGTAGGAGCATCCTAACTGCCTTCAACGTGTTGCAGAAAGTTCAGCAGTATCTGCTCCGAGCCTAACGTGCTTCAGCTAGGGCACGTCTTCGTTACGCAACAGGCTGAACGACACTTGAAGCGTAGAGGTTTGCCTGCCGCTCCGCGTGGGTGTAACTTGGTAGACAGTGATCCTCAGGTGGGGAAGGGGGAACAAGTGCCTGGGGTAGAGTGAATGTGTTAAACTTGGGTACTAATGTGGAACCGTGGCCTCAGCCTGGCTATAAATTCCCACCTTGCAAAGCAATTTCAGATTTTACTGTGTTCTCACTTGTGATATATTTGCTAGGAACTGTAGGTGTTTCGCCTCTGATTCCTTGTGCTATTCTTTGAGTCTTTCCCAGGGTTTGGAGAGGGTATTTGTCTGTCTTCTGTGCACATGTACACTGCACATCTCAGGCTTGGAGACCCAAGGAGGTAGTTTTCTTAGGAAAAGCTGCTGGTTGCAGAGTATTTGTCTTTCAGAAACAAAGCTTTTTGGGGAAGCATATTGTTTATGACTTAGAAACTTTTCTTGACAAATTTTACAGCCTGATGGAGGAGGCAGGCAGAGTCGCTGCCAAACAGCCAGTCATTGTTAGAGTATTCCCCTGGACTAGGGAAGAGCTGGGCACCCGGTTCCTGCTCTGCTCACTTCCCGTATCCCAGAGAAGCGTTTTAAGTACCAAACTGCCAGATGAGACACTGAGCTATTCTGACTAAGCTTGTTCTGTATTCTATACGGCTAGGTTTACAAAGGCAGCTCCCACAGCTTTAGGAACAGGACCTTCCCTGGGGATAGCAGTGATTCAGCTTCGCCTTCTTGCACCGCACCAGCTAGGAGAGAATTTGAACTTAAATCTCCTGTCATTTCAGGTGGCTTCTTTAACCACTGAGAGGCTGCATCCTCTGGGTTGGGTTGTTGGATTATTTTTAAAACTCTTTTCATAAGGTCTTGCTTTGTTCTGCTGTGCTATGAAAAGAAGTTGCAAACTATGACTTTTTTCATGAAATGTAACTTGTTTTTTTCCAGCCAGCCCACAGGGAAGAGGTTCAGCACCCTGAAGAGTTGAGCTGACATCCCCACTGCCAGAAAGGCAGGCTATCAGTTTAAGTGACAGCTTTGTTTTGCATTTTAGCATCCCTCCAAGGATGACTGACTATCCTAGGGAGAAAGTGTCACCTGATTTGAAGCCTCCTTGTGTGCGGATGCAGGTAGGCGAAAGACGGTATCTGAGCTAGCTATGAAGATGTATCCTTTGCAGGAAAAATATTTGTTCTGGTCTGTAATCGGACATGCTGTTTTCCTTTGCTGATGAGTCAGGTTACTTCGAGTATTTTAAATAGTAGGGCACTTTATTTTTGAACGGTCTTGCTATTTGTTTTATTTTGGCGCACTCCCCTGTGTTCGGGAGCAACTGCATTTGAAGTTGGACTGGAAGATCTTGAAAGGGGGATAGTAACAATAAACAGTTGTGGACAGGCCAGGAGAAACAGCCATTTCATGCAGCTTTTCTAATGCAGTCGTTACTGGGATAGCTCGTCTCATCACAGCTTTAGAGCAGTCTCACCTAGTCCCACTAGTCATGTCCCATCACTAATGGCCCTGAAAAACTTCCGAGCTGAATAACAGAAACACAAAAAAATAGCTTAAATTTTTGCTATGGAGTTTACCATTGCACACATGTCCCTTAGCTGATTTGGGACTACCATATTCCAGTATATTGTGAAGATGTTGGAGTCCTCAGCCACCTACCCTGTCTTCAGGTGCTGGCTTACTTTAAAATGCTGAGCTGAAAAAAAAGTTGTTTAGGAACCCATTCTGGAGGAGGTGAGATGCCCCTGCTCTTCAAAGCTAAAGACTTTAATCCACACAGTGAGGACAGTGATACAGTTTTAAGGGACTAAACTGAAAGCTGATTATAGTTTCAGCTGGAGTGTATCTTCTGCCTGTTGATGATGTATCTTGGCAATTTGGTGAATCCAAAGGAGTAAAGTAAGGCTCATTTCTTTGTTGCTTTCTCTGCTATCTAGTGGGTGACATCAGGGCTCCATGGGTGTTTAAAAACCCTGCTGAAATGGTATAGCCTGGTGCTCAGGAAGGGGTGGAAGGCAGTGGAGAGTTGGGCATACGATATATGCGATCACGGGCTGGTCACAGGCATGTTCCCATCCACTTTATTTCTGCTTTTGACAACAAGATTTGTTCCTGGCTCTGAGCAGTACACTTGAGGAAGCAGCTCTGTCTGTATAGAGTTTTTCATTTCTTGCTTACCGTCTTTCTCCGAGTGCTCTTTGTAGCCTTTGGGCGTAAAAGTCACCAATGAACAAGCAGGAAAAAAAATCTTTTTCAGGGCTTATGAAAATGACCAGAGAGATGGAACCAGTAGAAGGGATGAACTGATACACCAATAACCCTTGCTGCAACAGCTCCTTATGGTATTTATTCAACAACAACAACTAAAAAATTCAACTTTCATACAAGGAATCTGACCCAATTGCCACTGAAACTAGTAGATTTTCTTGCTGAGTTTAATAGAGGTTGGGTGGAGATCCAAGTATGTAGGTTCTGCATTGGAATCTACAATTTACAAGTAGAACAGATGGATGTGGGGAACCAGAGGTTTTAAAGCACATCAGTACAGAAATGCAAGCATTAATAACCTTCTGTGTTTTGATTTATGTTTTTTTTTTTCCCCCTAAAGGTCACTGGTTTTGAAAAAACCTTAAGAAACAAGACAGGATCTTTGGTAAAGTGCTGTTAGCCTGAATCCCCAGTTGGAGTAACAGGACATAGAGGCACTGGAGCCTGTGAAAGAGAAGCTTGCCAGCCAGATGCGTGCAAATGTTTGATTACGTTCAACAGACTACGGGCAAAGCAAATGTCTGCAAAATCTTGCAGTGAGAGGTACCAGTAAAGAATTTTAATCAAGAGAGTAGCAATGTTTTGTTTGAAATAACTAAAAAAAAAAAAAAGATAAAAGGGCTTGTCCCTTGATTTGCTTGTTACCTTTACCTGAAGCGCACCAGAGGTGAGGACCCGCCATTCTGGAGTCTTCTGAAAGAAGAGGTAAATCTAATGTCTCAGCTCACCAAGCTCCTGGAGCTCAGAATGGCTGGTGCCAGTAGAAGCAGATGGTTTTATGCTTAATTATGGCTTAAACTAAGCACTTGTGTCCATGATTCAGGCTAAGATTAGAATGGGGTTCAGGGTTTGGCTCTTAGAATTCAGAGAGGAAGTGGGAACAAACAATTTCCCTTTCGTTCTCAGATTCACATCACCATCTTCGTCTACCTATGTGCTTTCCAGCTGCCGTGACAGGTTTGTTTGACAGAAAGTATCCTTCAAATCCCAAAGCACATAAAAGCAACTTGTGAGGCAGCAACAGATGCATAGATGTTACTAGCATCTGCTGAAGGCAAGGCAGGGAAGAGGAACTGGGTAGAGCATGTGCGATGTGGGTGCTCCCAAGATTAGCATGCCCTGCTGAGCATATGGAGAACTCGAATAGCTTTTCTTTAGCACTTAGTAAGTGGAGTTCAGATTTGTCCAGATAAATGTGATGATTCTCCATGCTAAAACAGAAGTTGGTTGGGTGTTTTGGTTTGGTTTTTTTTGTTTTTTTGTTTTTTCCACCAGGCTAACAGGTCTTGAAGAAAGAACAGTGAGCAGATTTGCACTTGGCTTTCAACGACAGGAAGAAAAAAAAAAAAAAGTAACTTAAATGCTTGGCTGCTTGATTTTGTGTTTTCTGGGGGAAGGGTGGTAATCTGTTTTGAAACTACACAGGAAGTCTCAAAGATGCCAGATTTAGAAAATATTTTGATTTCTAGGACTCGTTTGAGACCTAGAAGTTCATAAATCCGGGGATTGGTGCCCAATTCTCTTTTGAGCTTCCTCTTAGCTTGTCTGGAACCTCTACTTAAGGAGCAGCAAATATTTTCTCAGTACATTTTGGGAGGAAACTTGAAAAATGTATTCTTTTTTTCTGCGTTGTTCAATATATTTTTTGAAAATATTTGCCTGTCTATACATTGGTTGTTAGGAAGTCCTCTATATAATCTAAACCTTGTAGGTGAAAACCTCTGAAATAGAGGCTGCGCACAAGTTGATTGGATTGGTCTCCAAAATCCCATCTGAAGTCAGCAGGATATTAATCAGCAGTAGAACTGTAGGAGTGAAAAGATAAACACACACTTCTTTTTGTTTTGCCAGTAGTTTCAGAAGAGGCACACAGTTGCTTTGATTGAAAAAGTTTATTTTATTTTCACATAGATGAAAATATTTTTAGATTTCTTCCTGCTCTTTTTTACATTACAACAAAAGATATTTGAATAATTAAAATTGAAAGGTATAATTTTGAAATGTCAAAATTAGATATTGCATGGTTATGTTTCTTTGAACCTCCCATTACAGAAATCAAATTACTAAAATCAGTGTCACTTTCCCCACCAAAATGTGGTTTTTAGTCCCCAAATGGCTCTCCTTTCCCTCCATCTTCTTCACCCAAAAGGATTGGAGGTAAATTTTGCTGAAGTCCTTCAACATGGAAAAGATATCGCAATCCTTTAAAAAAAAAAAAAAAATCTTTTAAAAAGGGGGAAAAATATCCTTCTCTTATAGCAGTGCAGTGGGAGACCGACGTGCCGTTCCCATCTCATTGAAGTTGTCACTTCAGCCTTGTGCTGGTGCTCGGGGGAGAACTCACTTTTGTGCATACTGCTAATATCTGAGGGCTGACCTGCACCGGGCTCTAAATCACCCATCTAAGTCCTCTCCTGCTAATTGGCACTCTCATTCATATTCTGGACAGAAAAGAAATGAATGTGTCGCAGGGAATTGTCCTTGGGATAGGTGCCTGCAGAATAGGCGTGTTGGGAGAAGTTGCTGCATTGCCTCCGTACCTCTTCGGTGAATACAGAGGACTTATTTCTTTCGTGCTCTGTTTCTACAGCTGTCAGTCTGGGATGTAGCAGCAGCAGCGGATTCACTAATGCGAAAAGACAGCGCACACTGAAAGCCAGTCCTCTGGAATGGCACCAGCTAAAAGTCAATTTTAGTTTTCCAGTGGAACTAACAAGTAGGGTCCTTGGCTTCCCCAAAATGCACAGAGCGTTAGTTGGAAACCTTCTCTGCTTTTTCTCTCCTTCCCTGCCCTGACTTAAAAGAAAAGGTTTGAAAACTTTTGAAAATACTTCTCTTTTGTTTTATTTCTGTAGAAAGCATGTGGAGAGGAGGGTTATGCAGGAAGAGCAGCAGCGTGTGTCACATACGGCTTTGCATTGTTGCCTTTTAGCAATATCCTGGGAAATTGCAGAGTGTGGGGTCTGAACTGCTGATCTGTGCCTATCTGTACCAGAGGGACTGTCTACCAGCAGGTACTTGCTGAAGTTATTACTTCTGGAGGCAATGCCTTTCCCCAGGATCCTAGAGGAAGTTTTGCAAACTCCCATGAAGCCATTACCAGCAAGGGCGGGTAATGTAAGCTTCTATGTAAGCTTCGACCTGAGAGATTAAGTGACTTTCACACAGGCATGGGGTGACAGCAGCAGTGATTGCAAACATAGACTTATAGAATCATTAAGGTTAGAGAAGACCTCTGAGATCATTTAGTCCAACCATCAACCTAACACCACCATGCTTACTAAACCATGTCCTGAAGTGCCACATCCACACGTTTTTTGAAGCCCTCCAGGGATGGGGACTCCACCACCTCCCTGGGCAGCCTGTTCCAATGCCTCACCACTCTGTCAGGAAAGAAATGTTTCCTAATATCCAATCTAAACCTCCCCTGGTGCAACTTGAGACCATTCCCTCTTGTCCTATCTCTGGTTACTTGGGAGAAGAGACCAACACCCCCTCACTGCACCCTCCTGTCAGGGGGTTGCAGAGAGCGATCAGGTCTCCCCTCAGCTTCCTCTTCTCCAAACTAAACAACCCCAGTTCCCTCAGCCGCTCCTCATAAGGCTTGTTCTCCAGGCCCTTCCCCAGCTTTGTTGCCCTTCTCTGGACACTCTCCAGCCCCTCAACATCCTTCTTGTCGTGAGGGGCCCAAAACTGAACACAGCATTTGAGGTGCGGCCTCACCACTGCCCGGTGCAGGGGCACAACCGCTGCCCTACTCCTGTTGGCAATGCTATTCCTGATACAAACATGTCCATGTTATTTCCATGTTCCATGCTGCGCTGTTGCTTCTAGAGCAAACTCCTCCTGTATTCTACAGATTTGTCACCCTATCTCCTGCGTATACTGACAGAATACAGGAGGAATGGTGTCTCCACATTGTATGGAAATTAGACCTGGGTTTTGAAAAGTCTTCCTGAGCTGAAACTGCCACGTTAGATCCCACACCTGCTATGACCAGAGTTTTTGGCCTTGATCCAATGGGAGATTTGTTTCATGTGGTTTCCCAAACAAACTACAAATCTCTGCACCCAATACTGATAAATAATGCTTTTGTGATGGATTCATTTTACGACAGAGAAACTACCAGAAAAGTGGTAGTTGGTGACAGTGACACAGTCCGTATTTCCCTTTTTGCTTAAACTCTTGGGACATTGTTTTTTTTCTTTCAAAGTTCTGTCATTTTTGCAGAAAGTTTATACTCCAGCTAGCACACTCTTGGCTGCTTCACGCTGTGCTCTTTAGAGGTAATGCATGCCCACAGAAAGTATCGTGTGTGCTGAAACAATATTGGTAATGTTGTCGAGTTCACTTCTGTCATCTAGCTGCCTCCACCTACGGGAATGCTTCAGTAAGCAGGCAGAGGCAATCTATTAATACACAGTGTGGAAAATTGGTGCCTGTTAACATATCATCTAAATTTATCTCCGAGAGCCATGTTCATCTTTGGTATGTCACTTGGTTGACGTCAACAGTCTCATATAAATTGGGAATCAATTCTTTTGGTTTCAGGTCCATTTTAGGTTTATACAAATTCAGAGTATTTTTGAGTATCGCTGTGTGTAATGGATTAAATTAAATAACAGGTAATGTACTCTTTTGTTGGCCTGTGGGTTGGCTGCTCTTATAACTAGTGGAGAGAGCTGAGCTGGAAATGGAGAGGGGGGTGTCAAGGTTTGCGTTGGGATGAACTGCCGAGGCCTTTCATGTTTGGAAACTGTGTGCCCTATAGTTACTGACTAAAGCTGGGTGTCTGCAAATGTCTTCCATTTGAGAATGAATGTCTACTCTGTTTCTTTCTTCTATTTTGAATTGAAATTCTATTGCAAACCTCTCTGATTCTTACAGAGCTGCATATTTCAACAGAATGACATTTCCAGCAACAAAAATTGTTCCCTGAACATTGTTGACTGGCTGTTAGTGTTGCATGTCTTCTATCTGTGTCTGTGGAAATGTAAAGACCTCAGAGCTGTGGGAAGCCATCCGGCAAGCAGATACAAAATGTTGATCAAATTTCAATGGTCAGTTGTCCTTACTTTTTCCACAGGATTAAAACATGCATACCAGGTATAAGTTGTGTTCATCTTCTCTATGTGTCTGCATTGCCAGTGGTTGTAAACGGCTGCAGTCACTGGGCTGTGTGTGTTTCTAACTAGGGGTCAATATAATTTTAAAGCCACCTTCTCCTTTCGGTCTTAAGGGCTCAATTTGCCAAATTGCTGAGCATGTTTCTTGCACTTTGCATTTTGTCCATGAATGGTGTTGTCAAAAGCATTTGGTGTCAACGTGCTGAGCTTAGCTGAAAATCTGGAGTTGTATCTGTTCTTACATCGGTTGTGGTTACACACCTTTGTGAACAACTATTAGAGCAAATATGTTCCCCGTATTCCAGCAGCCTTAAAATTCCTGCGATCTTAGAGGATGAACACATTTTTCATTTCCTATGAGCTTAATGAAGCTGTTTGGGTTTTGACATAGCTCTAAAGACCCTTTGTGGTACCACTGATTCTTTCCTCTCCAAAGAGGTAATTTTTGGTCTTTTGTTTCCCACGCTTGCAAATTATTACAGGACGCTGCTGATACTTAATCATTTTCATCCCTTCCAACCCAAACTATTCTATGATTCTAAGATTTTTTTTTTATTTTTTTTTCTTCAAAGTATACATTAAAGGTGATGGGAGCTGTGGCAGCCTTTGAAATTTAATTCCATTTGAAAGGAACTACTGAATTTGGAAGTTACTGAGCAACTCCTGGTAAAATTAACAAGCATCGTAAATATTTTATCCCCATCACCTACCCTCTGGCCAAGTATTTATTCATTTTAATATTGTTTTACACTAATGCAGAACTAAGGAGTACAAAGATATACACAGAATACATTTTAAGTGTATTTTGGGGTTTTCTAGATAGCCTGAGATTCTGAAATAACCCATTGTGTTTAGGGCTGTACTTAGCTGTAGGGATTCAAGGGCCTGAGCTGAGCCTGGGGAACCGACTGTTGTAAGCATGAAGGAAATACCCAGTGCGAGACATGCCCCCTCTCTGGGCGCTGTCTGTAATGCTGGACGTGTGGAAAAGAGCAAGAGGAGATACAAAAATAGAGGGCAGGAACGTGACTTACACAGGGCTACCCGACTGACCACAGGTAAACAGGAGTAAGATGAAGGACTTCTGTTTTCCATGCTTAGCTGCTAAAACAAGACTGTTTGAGCTGTAGTTCTTGGACAGTGATGGTGCTATTTTTTCCTCCTAGTTGTTTGCAACCTAGGAGAGCAGAGTAAGCAAAATATCTCCATCCACTGTTTTCCTGGACACTCTCCTACTGTCTGACTTGCTCTTCTTCCTATTTCCTTGCTTTCCAGAGCCCAGGCTCCTTTCTTTTTCCAGTCTGCAGTCTGTATTTGCTGTGATACCCCTTCTCTTCCACTCTGCACCTGTCATAGAAACAGCGAGCCCTTGCGCCTACCTCATGGACAAATCAGGCTCTCCACAGGCTCCAGATTTGCTTTGCCCTCTTCTCATCTTGGGGATGAAAAGCTTTAACGTGAGAGCGAGGGTGTTGTATGACCTTTATGTGGTGGTTAGGATGGCAAACAGAATCTGTGTATTTAAAGTGCTTTCTCTAATAGTTTATAAGTTTTCTACAAGTGTGTGTAAAAAACAAACAAACAAAAAAGACCCAAACAACAAACCCCCAAACAACAAACAGCTTGCCAACCACTGCACGGTTTAATGTAGATTTTTAGGTGCCTTTAAAACCACCTCAGAACTCAGCTTTGTTAATAGTGTTGTACCTGGGATTTGTAGATTGGGGTTTTAACTTTAGGTTGGTTTTATTTAAAGACTGTCGTTTTTATGAAAGATCCTTTAACCAAGTGGAATCTTTACCTATCTCCACCCTTTATAAATACACAGTGTAATACACTGTAGATGTAGGCTAATACTTTCAAAACCATCTTTAAGGTTCTTAAATGTCAATGTTTTATCCCATCTAAGTGGAATTCAGACAGTTTTGAATACTTGAACCACATCATCTCCTTTTATACAGTGTGTATATGCATCTGTATAGCGATAAGTCATCTTCTGGGGTGCGAGCTCTCTCGATCATAGCTGCAGAGTGTTCAGGGCACTTACAGGTGTAGCTGAAGTAGTGGTCTTAAGGAATTTCGAGTAGTGTGATATGAAAGCCTGCTCTGGTTTACGTTGAATCCTACGTTGTGCTTAAGCGTCCTTGGACCAAGCAGTTGTGTAAATACAGCCGAACATCATGTACGTAATGGTAGTTAGACATGAGTGAATTGAGTTCTGTGATTCTTTAACCTTCTGTAAATTGAATTTTGACAAACCCATGTCACCTACTATGTTGCCTTTCTGGATGCCATTGTTCACCCATGTTATACAATAATTTGGGTTTTGGCTATAGTCATCTCAACTGCAGTTGGAAACGTTGTACCTGGCCAATTCCTATCAACAACTAAGAGAAGCTGGTTAATCCTCAATCCCTGCTCATCTCAGAATCCTTATAACTTAATTCAACTTAATAAGGTTTGTCCAGTTTAGATAGTGGAGGATCTGCTAATACATACATCTATATTCCTTTTCATGCTTTTACATCTTTTACCAAACCCTTGGTGTTCTGCAGGCGTGGTATTGATATGATAATGTACATACTCAGTTCTGGTACGGTCAGGCCAACTGTCTCCCTGATGATCCTTGAATTAAGCACTTGTAACACAAGGAGAAGTTAAAAATAAAACTGTGGCATGGCTCCTGCTGCAGATGGTTTCACTCTTGGGCAGTGCTAGAAGTGAACAGGTTTTTATCCCCTCCTGTGCTAGTCATGGAGAGCACTTCTGTTAGAGCAAAGGTAGCAGCAGATGGAATGACTGTAACTCCTATTTATGAATGAACCTTTCTCCTGCCTCCCCACTTTCACTATTGCTGACCATGGGGAGAGAAGCAAATGCCTCACTATGGCCAAGATTAAAGTTAAATCTGCAAGTAGGATCATCTTGGTGAAATCTGTATTTGTGCACTAGTACAGATTTTTTTTTTTTCTCTTCCCCTGTTGCCTACTTATTCCCCTCCTGTACTTCTATCTAACAAATTTTTCAACCCATCTCTATCATACATCTCATCTTTGTATCATGTTGCAAATATGAGCAGTTTTCCAGGCTAGAAATCAGTGCCTTGGATTGTAATCCCCGCTGTGTCAACCTGGGTTCCTTCCCACTTCCAGAATAAGAGCTCTTGGTCCTTCTCATTCAGAGCCTCACTGAAGCTTGCAAGAAGCAAGTATCTGTGAGCATTAACATTCAACAGAGTTGCTGCAGTGACGCGAAAAGAATAAAATGACCTCTTGCCTTCCACAAAACCCTGAAGAGAGCGGATTTTTTCAGGGGCAGTAAAACCAGTCCCAACCTGGAAAAGCTCTGGCTTGCCAGAGGAAATTAATTCATCTTGATGTCTAAGCCCTTTAATGGTGGTTCTCTCACTGTGTAACCTGTCCTGAATTTTCAGTCTTTCCAAGTCTGACACTCCTGTGACCTGATTTCTGTAAATGCTGCCCATTTGCAATGCAACTGGAGTCTAATAGAAGTATGGGACAGCCTGTGCCTCAAAGTCCATGTTCAGGCAATGTAAATTCTGCCTGATCTTTTCCAAGTGACAAGGCCTCGGGCTTTGGCAAAGCCTTGAGAAATATGTTGGTGCTTAAAGAAAGTACCGAGCAGAGAGCTGCCTAGCATGGATTAATAGGAAATAAGTTTCTGCTCTTGGTTTTTAGTGGTTTTTTTAGATGCCTGAATTAATAGCGTGCAAGTATAAGGAGAGATAGGGAAGGTGAAGAAATAAGATTGTTTTAGAGATGGGGGCAATGTTCATTCAATTACTGCTATGGGCTTCCAATCTGATTAGGTACTGTGAACAATTAGTATGTGTTTTGCTATGTCCAAACATGCAGCATCTTTGGATTTGTTTACAAGATTTTTTTCTTAATTTATGTTTTTTGTGCAAAGCTCTGTCATTGGAGGTCATACTTGTGGGTTGCATTAACTTTTAGTCCTAACTTTCACTGTTCGTATGACAAAGTTTTGCCTTTTCTTCTGGTTGTGGAGTGCTAATTCCATGGCAGATAGTTTCAATGGCTTTGTGCTAAAAGAAGTCACTGCAGCCCCTGGGATAAATGTAGCCAGTTATAACCTATAATATTTCTTCCCCCCATGCATCTTTGTGAGCGCTAATTTCTATCGTGGGGAGGTTAGTTTGTTTCTTGCACCTTTTTCTTAACCTCCTGACCTGCCTCACAAAACTGGGTGCTGTGCAGCTGTTAAAGCCACAATAAATGAAACGGAGCCGAGGTCCAGAACAACTGAGCTTTTCCTTCTGTTACAACAGTATGTTCAAAGCTACCCAAGAAAGAAGATGTGACTGTCTGACTTGGATGAAAAGGCTTGGCAAGGGGCCTTGAAGAGGCCACTACAGAGAGAACCTAAAAGTCAACGTTATGAAAGGTAGCCACAGCTTGGAAGTCAGCGCTTCAGAGAGCGAGTGCGTGACACACCCATCGGTAGGCTTTCTGTGGCTTTGTACTCATCCTCAGACTTCTCCAGATAAACTGTGGAGAGCCACAACAAGGAGAACCTGCCTGACCTTGGGAACCTTGGAGGGCAGAAGATGCACGTGGCGGATACAATAATGAGACTTTACCTATTGTCAGTTCCTTCTCATCAACAGCAGGTGGCATGTGCTCTCGGGGCCGTTGACTAAGGATTAGGTAGTAACAGAGAAAAGGTGGTGAGACTGTTGTAACTTTGTAGGACTTCTTTTTTGTCCCTTCATCCAAAGTTGCACAGTGAGCTCAAAGCTTTTTGATACCATAAAGGCTGAGTGTTGGATCTGATGCATCAGAAGCAATTTGCTGCCAAGCTAGTTGAAACAGTTGGAACAACTTGTCTTTAATCCAACAAAATGCAGCTTTTGTTTAAACCTGCATTAGGATGGAATTTCAGATCAAAATGACACCATCAATATCCTCTAGCCAAATTAATGTAGACTTAGTAAGTTACAGGGCAGTGGTGTTAATACAAGGCTTAATTATCTTGTAGGTATTGCCTGCTACTGCTCACTGCAACAGCATCCTCTCCGGAAAGAGACCATCATAATGCCTTGATGAGAGAAGAAAAGGAGCAAGATAGGAGATGTTTGTCTCATAGGACAGGTTCACCTGGACTTGGTTTTGTTTTGTGGGTTTAGGTGGAAACACAGCTGTTAGGCATTAATTTTATATTTAGTGTTTGTGCGCTCCATTTTTTTGTGTAGCCAGTCGCGTTTTAGCTCGGGTTTTACTTCTTGCTGATGCTCAAGCTTGCTTGAAGCTCAAGTCTGACCTTCAAAATTTTTATGAGGTTGTCATGTCACAGCACTACAGCAACAACCGGAGGAGGAACGGGCCTTTGGAGGAAATGCTGAGATCAGGCCCAAGCACTTGACCGAGGCACTGACAAAGGATGGTGTCAGCAGAAGGTAATATTTTACGAAAATACTTCTTATGACCTCTGTAACGGTCATTATATTTTGCAGCAGAATTGCCACTAACATGACTTTTTAAGTCTGAGAGCTAACATACCTCCCCAGTGATGTCTTTTGAATATAAATAGACTCAGTGAACTCTTAAACGCATGAGGCTGATGATCCCCATAGGTGCTTCGCACCTCTCCTGGATGTAAGGTGCTCAGGGGCATAGAGTCACACTTGGTTTCTCTTGATTTACAGGAGTGAGGGGGTCTCAGTTCTAGTTGCATTTTAATCTTAATAGTTGATATTGTGCCCTTTGCAAGATTGCAAAGGAATGAGCACAGACCAGCAGTGGACCTAAGTGCAGCGAAACAGCTGTACCTTAAAATCTCTTGTGGGAATTAATGATGGTCAAAATCTCATGAACTCGAGCCCGAAAACTTGATTCATGGGAACAGGTATGTAAGGTAGTGGTTTGGTTTTTGGGGCTTTTTTTTTTT
>VZTL01019585.1:1729-16988 GCA_013400535.1 Scopus umbretta | reverse complement strand
TTTTTTTTTTTTTTAAGGACTCCCTACCCCGTGTAGTCTAAGTTTGTAACACCCCAGTGTCACATTCCAGAGCATGGAAACCATGGAACAAGCATTTTATGCAGACCTTGCCACTTTGATACTTTGCTCACCTGGAAAGCCCTGTGAAAATTAAGAGGAAACGCACACAGTGGAAGCACAGTATTTACCTCGGCTAGGAAGAAAACCTTCTTGCCTGGTGTGTTTACAGATAATCTAGAAATACAAAAGGAGGGGAGGAAGAAAAGCAAAACCACACCAGCGGGTCATATTTTAAGTTTTCTTTCTTGTCTGCCATCACCCCTGTGACTGCATGTGTGTTTCAAGCCAAGAAGGCCAGAAGACTAGTTCCAAATACAGGATTCATCCTTTTTGTCTGTGGCGGAAATCGAGGGTGCATTTCTAAGGAAAAATTGTTAAAACACAAATTGATTTCTCTGTAGGTTAGCTGTGCCTGTCAAACTCTTCTCAAAGGAAGTGAATTCTGTTGCATATTTTCTTTTCTTTCAAAACTGCCCTAAAAAGCTTGTGTCTGTAGTTAAGGTGAGGCAATAAATTTCTACTAGATGTCTAAGTTTCTGTTTTTGACAGAGAAGATATAGTTAAATCTTCTCAGGCATTGCCTACATGTGATCAGCCTTAATGCTGTATGTCATTACCTTCACAAAAAAAAATAAAATGCTGGTGGTGTGCTGGGGGCAGATGGGAAAGGGTTTCTGGTAGGCTCTGGTGAGTGTTCCTGTTACTCCCGCTTGTCTCTTCCAGCTCTGCTGCTGTCTGTGCCAGTTGCTAGCCTGCCCTGTGAACTCAAACCCTGGGTAAGGAGGGTCGAGTGGAGGGGCTGGAGGGTAAGCTGGAAGCCTGAGCTGCAGGCACGCTTTCGTTGTCTTAGTTAGCTGTGAGGATGGTGGTCTCTACCAGTACGGTGATGTTACTGAATCCAAACCAGAGCTGACAACTGCTAGTGAGACTTTTCTATCCAGAGAAGCATGTTTGTGAGTGCTAGCTGGCCAGAATCCGGTGTCTCTTTGCCTAGTGAGAACTAACAGCGTTCGCCAGTCTTCTGCTCCAGTAACCGCTTTCCAGTGCCACGCTGATGATGCTGGCCCTGGGTGTTTTGAGTGAGGAGGGCAGAAAAAAACCTGCCACGTTTATTGTTGGCATTGCTCTTCAGCTTGTAGCCCTGCGTGACTGTTCTTATCAAGTACCTTCTTTAGTAGAGAGGAAAGCTATAGAAGCCCAACTTCTTTCCTTCTTACCCAGATTCTACTTTTGAAATCAAATCTTTTGTTAGGTCTGCATTTGCCTTTCCCAGGTACTCCTGCCCCCCCGTAAAGCTGGCTGTGCCTGCAGGTTCTGCTCTTCCCATGAAGCTCTTGAGTGAATCGATTTCAGCCTTTTATATTCTGAAGAACTTTCTTTTTAAAAAGGAAAAAGCACTGATATAGAGTTCAAACCTACTGACGATACGCTTGCTTTTCTTAATTACTTTCCCGGTAATTAATGGTTGGTCCATGGTCTCCCAGGGTGGATCTTGCTTGAGGACGGCTGAAACAGAGTAGGAGCGGGACTGGTGCTGATTTCGGAGCCTTAGACACAGGAGTGATCTGCCCGCAAACTTTGAACAGCTCTTCGTAAAGCTGTGTGCAGAAAACTATACTTGCAGCTAAGGCTATTGGAAGCATCTTCCTGGAGGTTTGTGTATAATTTAGGCTCAGTTTGGATTCTCACTGCCGACTCGCAAGAGCAGGGCTTTATAAAACCTTTCTATAGAGAGGAACTTGTGTTTTGAAGGCACAGAACTGCCTCTGTAACCTCTTCAGCAAAAGGCAGTCAAGCTTTCTCTGCTTGCCAGTCCCTCAAACCTGACATGCAGAGAAACACACTCTCTTAGGCTTGCCTTTCTGTAGTACTTCCAACGTGCACGTTAAATACTTCATGTTCTGTATGCTTGAAGATCAAGTAGTGGAGTTAAGTGCATATCTGTTGTGCATAATGGCGACCCTAATCACATTAGCTTTACTTTTGCATTTATAAATATTCAGTTAAGATACCAAGCCTGAATAATGGGAGAGAAATGTTTTCATCGGCTGAAGAAATCAGTGATACTGTCAAAAATATCAAAACAAGTTTATTTTGATAAGGGAGTCTGTGCTCAAAACCTGCCTTTGGTTATTGGACTGTGCTGATTGCAGCCTGCATAATTAGGAAACTCTATTTTGAGAAACAAACAAACAAACAAAAAAACCCAACCCTAACACCAAAACCCAGTGAAAGTGATTTTCTGTTTTTTTTTTTTTTTAAGGTTCGATCTGAGAAGTAGTTTTCCTGTTCAACTCGCTCACTGCTCCTTCAACTTCAGACAAAAATATTCTTTTCATGTCCATCTAGGCCTTTATGCCAAAGGCAAATAATATGGGTCTCGCCCTCCCCTGCAGGCCAAAAAAACCTCTTGGATCGTCAGAGAGCATTTGTCACCGATTAATGTGTCAAGAAAAACTATTAGTATGGTAATAGTAGTACAGTGCCACTGGTAGAAACAGACCCAGAAACTTGATTAGCATGTAGGTATCCTGATGTGCTCTACAGTTCCTCCCCCTGTCCCTTTTGGAAGGGGAAAAGCTCTTCATCTTGTGCTGAAATACTACTAAGCGTTGATGAGGTGGGGAGGGAGAAGAGGACATGGCTGCAGAAGTCAGGTACACGGGCTTGCTGAAGCACCGGGTTTGTTTGCAGTGTTGGATCACTGAGATTTTTTTTCCTTATCTTAGAACTTATTCCATTTATAGCAAGGTCTGAAGAAGAGTGAAGTTGGCAGTAGCCGTCACAATTGTACAGTCTTTGAGACCTGACTTCTCACTAAATGTCTGAAAAAAGGCATGGTGACTTTCTCAGGAGAAAACAACCATCCGTATATGTTTTAGTGTGGTAACCAAGTGTGTCATATTAATGCTCAAATAAAAATCTCTAAAGCTTAACCCATGCCCCTCACTTTAAAGCCAGGTTCTGTTTTACAGCTCTTTAAATCCAGCAGATGCAGTTCATGCTGGTCCTGGTCTGCTTTTGAGGAACGTGTTTAGCTGGAGGATGGCAGCGGGCTTTCCTAGCTCTTGGGATTATGTTCAACCAAAGCTTGTTTTGTATTGCTTACTCTCGGGTATCTAACAGATATTCTAGTATTTTCTACAGCTACAGATTTTTGGCCCAAAATGAGATTAAGTGCCATGGATGTGTCTAAAGCAAATGACAGCAGTTTTCTCATGCTGAAAATTACATTGTTTGCAGAACAAAAAAACCCAACCAAACAAAAATGCCTTTCCTAGCACCCCAGCCATCTAGAAAGTGACATAACATTTGCCGTAGCTCCCATTTCTTTTGTAACATAGTAGCACTTTGTTAATTTTGTGCCATGCTGCTGCATTTACTTTATATTGGTAAACTCGTTTCAGTAAAAATGTTTCAATTTTGATTGTCCTAACTTTTCTTTCTTTTTTTTTTTTTTTAAAGTTCTGGTTTACAAATGCAGGACCTAGAGAACAGACTTTACCTGAAAACTTTCTATAAACCAACAACTCCCTACTTAATAAACTTGCTGTTAGTTCTCTGATCCTTGAATTCAAGTGGCAGAAAGAAAAGGCACGGTAGTGATAGGGGGAGGAAGTCTAGAGAGCTGAGAGTGCAGTGAAGAGGCATTTCTT
The DNA here is from genome assembly GCA_013400535.1 of Scopus umbretta. NCBI lineage: Eukaryota > Metazoa > Chordata > Aves > Pelecaniformes > Scopidae > Scopus > Scopus umbretta. The sequence continues at coordinate 13,272 of VZTL01019585.1, read as the reverse complement.
TTTGCTGAACTGGGATGTCCAGAAATAGGCACATGCAGTTGTTTAGATCCTGTTACTTGTAACTCACTGAATCACCCGTGCTTGGTTCTCTCAAAGGGGATTTAATTGCATCAAGGACACCGAATTGGTCACTACTCGGCCAATGCGCAAAAAGATGTGAAAGCTTGCAAAACTCTTTTTACTTCTCTTTCCCCTAAACAGAGCGTTTGCTGAAGATGACCTTGGAAGAAAGACGCAAAGAGTACTTAAGGGATTATGTTGCATTGAAAAATATTCCAACCTGGATGGAAGACTTAAAAAGTAAGAGTGAGAGTGATGGTAAGTAAAACAGGGGAATCTTTTTTTTTTTTTTTAAATATAGACCATTCTGTTTTCTCAGTCTGAAGTTACTTTTAGGAGGGCCAGGACTTAAAGCCCATGTTGTTACTAACAGTGGCAGCCTAACATGGGGACAAGAGCACCTTGGGGTTGGGGGATGGAACCCCAACAAAACTTCCTAGAGCCCCACTGTCCACTAATTCTGGAAGTACCCCCAGACAGAGTCATAATAACGCTGATATCTTTAAGTGTGTAAAAGGGGTGTTCTCTGCGTGAGTCTTACTTCCCAGATACTTCGACAGTCAGCCATGCCTAATGAACTTTGTCTTTGAAACTTAGTGAGCATAATGGTATGGGGAATCTGGGCAAAATAGCATTGTTCTTGTAGGTGGCTGAAAAGCAGAGGGGAATTGCGCAAGTTTATGTTGTTTTCTGAAAATCCAGAAATGGGAGAAGATTGGATTTGAAGCCTCTCTTGAAAACAGCCTTTCTTACTCGTGGTCCTGCCTACTTTCGTGCGCTAAAGAACATCAGCCTGGCCTGGATTAACTCCCCTTCTCTTAGCGTGTGCAGTGTTACCGCAGTTATGATCACCGGTAGAGTTGTCTAAATACTTGCAGTGAAGGCTGACCAAAAATGAGAGTCTGATTCATTTACATAAAGAATTCTGTACTTAATTCTGTAACAGTGCCTCATTCTTTGTCTAGTTCTCTTTCATCCACACAGTGTGTGGAAGAAGAGGGACTTTTTCTGAGCTGGTTTCCTCCTCCTTTTTTTTTTTCTGTGTCTTGTTATTCTACTTGGCTGAAGCTTGCTTNGTTTTTGTTTTTTTTTTTTTTTTTGGTGAAGTTTTTTTTTTTTTTTTTTTTTTTTTTTTTTTAAATTTGGAGGGGTACCTAACTATGAGACCTAAAGTGTTTCCTGCTTCTGTGGCTGTAGGACTAGTTTTCTGACACTTTTGTTATCATTAAGGGAAAATACTGGCCTGTGGGTGTGTAGAGTAATCTTGTGGCTGCAGATGAACGTGGTCTTTATGATAATACTGCAGGTGAGATGAAGCCTGGAATTAATCAGCTGTTTTTAATAAAATGGGAAAGCTGTAACACTTTTTTGGTACAATCTGGAGGAGCTGACAGATTTGCAGATGCCATTGTCATAAACAACGAGTGCTATCATCTACTCCGAAAAACATCTCGAATGGCTTTTGAAGTGAAAATATGTCAGAGGTTGCTGAGCTTTTCAATGCTGATGATTGGTTGTATTGCAGCAGTACCTATAGATCTCTCTCTCTCCCATTAGAGTAGGTCTCTTATATCTTACAACATCAAGAAGCCTGTCCATCTAGAAAACGAAGGCTGGGTAAAAACAGAAAAGATTACCTGACTTCTCCAAACTTCATTTCAGAGGCCTGTGCTACATGGGGATATGCAGTATATCATGTGGTTTAACTGGGAGACTCTTTATCCGTTCTAGCCTAAACTGTGGTTTTATTCAAAGTACTCTGAGATTCTGTATAACGTGCTAAAATTCACGGGTTTTGTATTACTTGGGTTGCTGAACGTGACAAGGTGTGGATTTATGTTGTGATTGCTGTAACGCTTCACATAAGCAAAATGTCAGCGTCTAATATATGGGTATTGAATCATGGCCGTAGTGAATTTATTTTCTTGTAGCTGCTCTTGCATTCTTTCTGTTAGTACCCAGTACGCTGCAAAAAATGCTGGAAGGCAAAAGTTGTGCTGAAATACTTCTCTGCTACTTGAAGCTTTTGTTATACTGTACATTCAGGAGAAAATACCATAGTCACTTGTTTCCTTTGAGGTATTTGTTGTAAATAAGCCATGTGGAATAGTGAACTTCCAGAAGGTTAGACTGCTGAAAATGCTTCCATGTTTCAACTGACCAGTGTGATTAAAAGAAGTATGTATATTAGTGTGACTGTTACTGCATCTGTTTCAAACTTTGTTTCCCTTAAATGTTGACCCCACTCTGAAGGTATCAAGAGTGTGCAAGAACTGTCTTTCTGAGCTGAAATACAGAAAAGTTATTAGAGTTTAAGTCTTCTTGCTGATGAGAATTTCTGCTCCATATACTGGGACATATGGAGGGCAACTGGTACAGCCTAAACGAGACTCTGGAGAGAGCAAGTGCAGCCCCAGGTGTGATGAAATCGGTGGTGACTTGACAATGTCACGCCCAAGTTCTGATGTTTTCTTCAAGTGAAAGACTACTTTTTGAAGTGAAAAACTAAAGAGGTCTGAAGTGGGAGGGGGTGGTGGTGGGGAATAATCATCTGTATGCTTGACAAGCCGAAACAGCAACTGATGGGGAATGTGGAAGAAGTTCTTTACCATTGACTTCCAACACTGTATACAGTGAAAAAATGTCAGATTGATTAGTAAAGTGTGGAGTGGCTGTTCAGGAAGAGCGATGAGGAGAAATCAAGAAAGGAACCGAGAACAAATAAAGTGAAGCAGGTGCGATCAATCAGCCGCTGGAGTACGAAGCTGTAGAAGAAGGGGAGAGCATCTGGGCCGGCAGCAGTTCTCGTAGATACTCAGCTGGAAGTGAAGGGTGTTCAGTACTGAACAAATTCTTGTACTGACTCTTAGGAAAAATTGCTTGAACAATACAAAAGCTTTATGGTACCTGTTCTTAAATGTGAACAGCTTGCTGGAGGGTGTTAGGAGATTCCAGTTATAACTTTTGTTATATGGAAGTATAACAGAAGATTATTGAAAAGTCTCTGTGTGGAACTGCTGAAGCTGAAATGACCCAAAAGTTTCGTGTTGGGAAGGAACCAGCCTGACCGCTGTGATACCTCTGCATGCTCTCTGTTGACAAGTTTGGAGAACATACCTTAGTTTGCGGAGGGAAGTGTTTCTTCCCCACTTCTCCTCCACCCTTTGGTATGAAGTTGTGTTCAGAACTAAATCCTGAAGAAAACCAGTAAGGCTTGGAATAAGTTGATGTTAAGGTAAATTTTGGCAAGGCTGGAAGTCTTTGTTGTGCAACAACATAAAGGCTTCTGAGGGGCAGCTGACAAGGGCTTTGTCTTTTTTTTTTTTTTTTTTTTTTTTTATAGCAGCAAAGGTGTTTGGAAACANTGGGGTTTGTTTTTTTTTTTTTTTTTTTTTTTTTTTAATAGCAGCAAAGGTGTTTGGAAACATTTGGAAGTTGAAAGCAGCTGTGTATAGTTTTTTGTCTTTGTTTTGCCCTTCTGTGACTAAAAGAAAAACCTATATTTCTGCAGGTCTCCTTATATGGATGTGACTAGCCATGAGAAATTAAGTTGGCATGTGTTTTTGCATGGAATTTGGTCAAAATTTCTGATACGTTTTAATTTTTTTGGAGGGGGCTGCGATGTGGAATGCAGGGACTAAGCCCGGTGGCCGCTGCTTTGAACTGTGGCAAGCAAGCTGTTGTAGGCACGTGCATTTCCAGGACTATGTTGTCAGCACCCCTGGGTTTTGGCATGCGACTTGCCAGGCTGCACAAGTGGACCTCAGAGATCAAGTATCATAACGCTGGTCATTTTCTTTCCCCTGCTCTTACTGACAAGTGGCCCCTTTCTAATGGTGGAGAGGATGGTAGGAAGCGGGGGGAGAAAGGAAAAAAAAAAAATCTTGTTCTTGAAGTAATTCTGTAAATGTAAAAGCTTTCTTTGTTTTAACCGCATTTATTAAGGAAATGAGGAACTGTCCACTTTGGAAGTAAAGAATAATCCTGCCGTACAGGGCTGGATAGTACATATATACTGTAATCCATCGTTCCTCCCACTTGTATCCTTCAAATATACCAAAGGAAGACACACCTCATCCGTTCCTTAGGTACTTTGAAGTAGCGTTCCCTTCTGACGACATGTGACTAATGGACTTGTTTTCTGAAGCTCGGCAGTTTATATACCTTTATTTCAACGCTGTGTATTATATACCGCTTTATGCTAGGCACTCATCCTGTACAGCAATGGTAAGTTATGTTTTGTGATGCTTGGTGAATAAAATGCCACTATGTACATGAATAATTAGAGTGGATTTTTTAAAGTTAAATATGTGTATTACCTTTTTCTTGGCTACACAGTTATTCCCGAAAATGTCTTTACCGTTTAGTGGGGAATGCGAGAAATTACTTCAGAAAACTTTTTCTTGAAAGCTTTTGGAAAAAATCAAGGTTTCAGGAATTCTGTAGTCACTGGCAGAAAAATGTTCTGTTGCATTAGTGGGATAATCCAGAAAGTGGAATAAATTATATAGCTTAACTCAAGGCAACTGACAGTCCTGCTGACTCCCGTAGCCTCTGGGATTCATTGGTATAGCAGTGGCACCAAGAAAACAACACATTCAGATGGGGGTTTAAAGATCTTTGCTAATGGTGAGACTTACTCTTGACTGGGTGAAGTTAAAACGGAAGGACGTGGTAACTGTTGAGTTTTTAATTTTTGTTTAAGATTAAATTACATGAAAGGTCTGCAGTCCTCTTTTTTTAAACAAGTCTTGAAGTATGTTTAGATGTTCTGGCAGCCTCTGGATGTTCTTAATCTGCTATATTTTTAGAAAATTATATGGCTTGATCTGTATTCACATTAATCTACTTTAACACTGAGGGTTTTATGTATAATAGCAAGGTTTGGATTTCATAAAAGCATCTTTGTACTATGAATCTGTAGCTTTCTAAATAGTCACAGTGAGTTGACGCAAGATTATAGAGACAAAGTGTCTAGATGAGCCACTTGCAATGCTTCATGCTGAAAAGAAAATGCGTGGTAACACTGAGCTCCATTGACCAGCATTTCCTGGGATGGTTAACTGACCACAGGTTATACTGGGTTCTTCAGAGCATCTCCATGTGGCGCTATTTGATGTGAATCTGTCCTGCCGGAACCAGGAATCAAGGTGATGATCATCAGAAAGCCTTTGGAAAGTAATGCCACTACTAAGCTGCAGAGAAATTCAGCCAGGCGTCTACAAGTGAGAAATAGCATCTCTCTAAACCACTCATTATTTTCAGTGAGTTATACAGAAAAATAAATTATGTTCTACTAGAACATTAAGATTATCAAAAGTTGCCTGACAATCAATGAATTCTGTCTGTAATAGCTTCATGAAACCAGTATGCTTCAAGACCCTCTCTGCAGCCCCCAACCCAAGTCCATCAGCTTGCATCGTCTTTTTTCTTACAGTGACTTTAACAACTGTCATTTGAACATCTTAGCTCCGTGTGATGCTTGCTATCTGTCAGTCAGTGAAAATGGTGCTTTTGCTACTGAAACCCTTTGTTTGGTTAAGCTCGCAGTACGGCAGTTTTTCAGCTGAGTTCACACAGAAAACTGCAATAACTTGCGTGCCACCGTTCAGGATCTCCTGCTATTAGCTGTGGCCTTGAATGTGAGTTCCAGCTTCACTTACACTCGGCGCTGTATTTCGTGTTGTCCTTACTTTTCGTATATTGGCGTGCTGCTCTGTTACTCAGGCTAAACGTTCTATCGCAGGGTCTCTCAAAGACTAGTGTGTTTAAGGTTGGAAAGCTGTGTCATTTAGATGCATGTGGAGATCACTGCTTATTAATTGCTGTGTATAATAGCTGGGGGAGCTCCACTAGAAGACTAATATCTGTGGCTTTGATGAATTGCGTGAAGATCATGGTAATGAAATATTTTGGATGCTTGGGAAATTACCTGCTTTTTGTGGAAGTGGCTATAAATCTGGTTGCTCGTTTCTGTTGTCTGTCCATGTTACGCGTATATTAAGGAAGCAGCAAAGGAATTGGAGCGGCAACAACAGCAAACTGTGTTTGCAGCTTGTTAGCCTGTTCTAAAGGTGTCCGGGAGTCTGTGTGCCCATGGCATAACGTGGAGTGACTTTAAGGCTGAGGCTCGAAGGCTGCTGGAGCAGTAAGGAGTAACCGGAGCCCTGTGTGCTCTGCTTCTCCCAGGCTCTTGGCTGCCCTTCGGGGATCTGTCCCAAACAGATGCAAAGCTGCAGAGTGGTACAAACCTGACCACGTGAGCTCCTGACGCCGCGCACCTTTCTGTCTTCCTAAGCGTATACCTTAGCTATTATTTTCCAAAGATAGCCTTGCACAGCACAGAGGTGGGGGAAAAACTCTTCCAGGTGCAAGCTTACTTGAGTGTGGAAACTGAGAAATAACCTGAGGTGGGGGGGGTTGGTTTGTTTTTAGAAGCAAGTATTCCTACCTAGTTAGTGATATCCCTAAATAAGTGGATAAAGCAGCGTGTTTACTATGGTGGGGGAGAAAACTACAGTAAACAAAAAGAACCGATACGTATTCAATTGACCTTGTAATTCCCTAGTGAGCTGCATGCATGTAACCTTTATAGGATGGATTAGCTGTCAAAGAAATGACGCTTGTGTTACAGTTTTCTTTAAAGTGTTTTTTTTAGGGGAAAAAAGAAAAATCTTGCTTTCGGCGAGTGTGAGAAATGATGATTATTAAAAAGCAAAAAAATCAGCTCTGTTTATATAGATCAAGAACGCATAATCCAGTGTGGCTAATCCTCTCTCTAAGAAAGTAAATCACTTGTCTTTGATGTAATTAAGATGATGACTTCTTTTTAAGCTGCTGTTCCATGATTTTTTTTTTTTTAAAAAAAGTTAACTTCCACACAGTGTTAAGCTTATATAGGTCCTTGATAGAGTTATCATTTTGTGGCCCTTCTGCATGCAGCTGAGAGAACCTTCTTAAATCCAGCGGGAACCCACTCCTCGAGGGGCAAGAATTAACCATAGGAAAGGATGCTGCTGTCAATAATAAATGAGCATCCATACTGAAGCTCTGCAAGCTCTCAACGTATTTTAGGGAGTAATAGTAGGTGCAAGGGGAAGTTAAGGGAAGTTAAGCATGTCTTTTCAGGAAAGAATGCTTCTAATATTTAGATGCTGGTGACCTAATGTTCTAATGTTTTTGTGTGGCTCCATTTCCCTAAGAAAGATTTCTTCATTAAATGAGGGAAGCATAATGTTTGTGCACAGAAAAAGTCAGTCTTGACCAGATTAATAACTCTTAAGTTTCTGTCCCATGCAATGTGAGTAACAATTTTTTTTTTTTTTTTTTTTGTTGTGTAGCCTCTGAACATCACTGTGCACTGAAGTTTTGTACAGAGGTCCCTAAGGAAGTACTAGTCAGAGTTAGAAAGTCCAGATGATGCAGTGTGCTGTCAGCTGGTAGGCTCGTTCAGAGTGTGAGGAAGGATGGCTTTAGCAGCGGTGATGCTGTGTGTAAGTCAGAAGTGCTGGTCCTCAGAAATTGCTGAGAAACTGTAGGGTTTCTCAAGTTCCAGCCTGGAGTTTTTCAGTGGCTGACTTGTCTCATATTCAAGACTACTAAGGGAAAGAAGAATAGTAATTTTTTGAGTGGAGATGGTTTAATATATATGTGTGGGGGGGAAAGTAATAGGTTATACGTCTTGGTTTCCAGTAATCTGTGTTTCTGTATATGTCTCTCTTTTCTCCTTTGAGTATTACTTTTTCCCCTCCCCTTTTTTGTGCATATAAAGGATGAGCTGCTTTTCAGCATGGGGAGCTCCTTTTGAGCACGGGGCATTGCAAGATCAAATCCCCAAATTAATTTCTTGCCTTACAAAGACAGTTTCAGTAAGTCATCTAGTTTTTCTCAGCATGGTAGCTTGGCTAAATCCATAATCTATAATTTATGATGGATTGTGGCATATGTCCTCACAGTCTTTTGCAGACAGATGTGAGCCAGTGTGCCAGCCTGACTAGAAGCCATGTGTCTATGATTAGGCTGAGGCCAAGATCAAGCTGCTAAATTGTACCTCTGTCATGGCTTACTAGCGTAGACCCAATGCCGTGTCGACTGGCTACGTGACTTTTGGATAGCTTCAACTGTAGGTGGAAAAAGCTGATGTCCTCCTGCAGAAGACTAGGAGCCTCTTTTCATAAGACAGTAAGAGACTGGTATGGCTTCTCTTAATTCACGGTAGCTTAGATGTGACAGGCATTTATGAAGGTGCTGAACTATTGCTTCAACTAGGATTTGCTGCCTGGGGCTGATAATAATTAGCGATCACACAGGCTAGGCCTGTCAACTGCTGCTCTCTGGATGTGGGAGGCTTGCATCAAGTCTGAAAACTAACCTACTGCATAAGGATGCTGGTTTAACTCTCTTGATCAGGTAGGGGGATTGCTGGTGCAGTTGAAGCTCACTGAGCTCTCTGTTTGGATCATATTAACCAACTTTCACGCATAGCTGCATTTGCCTCATGCGCAATTAAACACTTGATTACACATGTGTTAAAAACCTGATCACTGGAAAACAGGTAAGCTTGGTTTCCCTTTTTCGGTTCACTAGAGCTGAACTGCTCACCACGTAGAAGTGTCTCTAACAAACCAGCTAATGTCCGAATAAGTTGTTGTAGTACTTCTTAGGTGAAGTGATATGTGGCTTTCTCTGCGAGAGGACATCTAGCTGATGTGCCATTGGAAAGTGCTGTTGACACAGAATTCCTCAGCCCTGCAGGAAGTGCCACATACAGGCGTGTTTGTTAACAGCGCACGGAAAACGCTCTTCTGTGCTGGAGAGAAGCCTTAACAATCCAGTTTATAAACTTCTATTTTTGCACAGCTTTAAAAACCATTGAAATTACAATTTTGTGTGGCTCCATTTCACTAAGAAAGATTTCTTATTTAAATGAGGGAAGCATAATGTTTGTGCACAGAAAAGGTACTGAGACTTGCAGCTGTTGCCTGTTGACTTTGCATGCTTGCAGAAGTGTGTGTCACAAGGGCCTTTACCAAAGTTTCCAGCTGTTGGGTGTTTTTTTTTTGTGGACAGGATGCTACAGAATGCACATCTTGCAAAATTAAACATCTCACCCTTGTGCGGGTATAGCGAATACGTTTATTTCTGAAAGTGGAAGTAGTTCTCTTTGCACCTAGGAGTTCATGATCGAACGCTGAATTAGAAAAGACTGCTTTATAGTTGACGAAGGGGATCCTGTCCTAAAGACTCAGCCCATCTATAATGCAGATGTGAAGAAAGTGTAGAACTGGTTGCAGGTCTGTCTTGCTTTAAAACATTTACCTGCCTTATCCTGCCCTCTGCTCTTTCACAGAGGCTTGTTTATGCAAATGTGGGCCTTTTTGATTGTCTTTTTGATACGGATGGTTAGTCTGTAAAGGTGTGTTTTTGTTTGGTTGGTTTTTTTTTTGTTAGTTAGTCTGTAAAGGTTCATTTGCTGCACAAATATGATTTTAGTTGAAGTTCAGCCTGCATTGGATCCATTCCTGTATGCTTAATGTCATCTTTTCTGTGTGAATAAGGTACTCTTTAAGAGACACTGCTCTCATACAAACATATTGTGTGTTGCAGTGCTGTCCTTTTGTGGGAATACTTAATGAATCTACATCAACTGAATGTAAACCCCAGACTTTAACTGTCACTGAGGGTATGGGTCAGTTATATTTAAAGAAAAAGTAGGGTTCCTTTTTCTTTTTTTTGTTTTCTCCCCTTTCTGCCGCATTGTTACCAGAGTTCTTACATGAGAAGGTTTGTAAGTGTTTTGCAAATAACTAAGTCCAGACAGAATAGGTGGTGCACACCAGTGTATGCCTGTATTGACTTAACGGCTTTGAGGTTTGGTGTGTCTCCCCACCCCCCCAGGTAAACATGCAGAAGAAGATAGGGCTAATTCTTTCTCCAAACTGCTAGTGAGTTTGTAACTGCTTGTGAGTTTGTAGTACATTCTATTTTTCAAGTCCTTAAAGTAAGGAAGTATGACTCGCAGCACTAATGGGTCTTGGTAGAGTCCTCTTCAAAACTGAAGGTTTTCTTCTGTATCTTGTTGTTTGGATTGAAGCCCTACTGTTGCTTAGGGTAGCAAATTACCTCTGGTATCTCGGGGAGTAGAGGAGGGGAAATGCTGCAAGGTAAGTGCTACCCACCAAGCCTAATCTCTTAATGTGGAAAACATTGTCTTTGGTACTTGCATAAGAATTTACCAACCTGTCCCCTAGTACTAGAAGAATAAAGTTCCTCCTCCCATCTGGTAAGCAGTTGTCACTATATCTCAGCAAAGAGGTTCTTGAATGGCAGTGCCATGAAATATTTGCTGACAGCTTTGGAGAAATTTCATAATTTGCTGGTAGTAACTTTTTATTTCCAAGCTCCACAGTAAGTACTACAAAATGCTGCTGTAACGCTCAACTAGAGAAGCTGTTGCTTAGCAATGGTGTAGGGAATTCAAAAAGCAGAGAATGTAGAGTAAAAATTGTCTGACTGCTTAGTAAGCTAATGAATGAAAGCTAATGAATTTGTGGTTTCCCACTATAAACTTATTTTAACTCTGCTTGTTCCTGTATGTGCTGTGCACACCTATTAAAAATGTTTTTTCACTTCTTTGTAAATAAAACTGATGCTGCTGAAGACGTAACACCTGGTTGCTCATGAAAAGGCATTGTTTTTCCGGCCAGTTTCGAAAGCTGAGCAAAGGAATACTGTGTTGCTGGTAGTGTAAGTCTTAGATGAAGGCTCAGAGTTATCCCAGGAGGTATTGGATTGACTTGAACATACTGGGAGTAGGTGTATGAATGCTGTGATATTACCAAGACGCAACTCTTGCAGTGAAGGCGATCTGCTTTGTCTCTGAAGGAGGCTAGCAAAATGACTTCACCTTTAGTCTTTTAGCTTTACAGGAAAGTAAGAACATATTTCTGTGAGGCAACAAACAGTCATCTAGAAGAGTGTAATATTTTTTTCTCCTCAAGTTTTGAACTTCCATTGTTAATTAAAAGCTCTCTTGTAGCAGAGGGAAATTATAAAGTAGGAATTGACCCAGAGATGAAGCGGTGTAGTTCTTGCCTCCATGTGACCTCGGTTGACCGTTTAATGTACTTCAGTACAACGGTCACTGCTGTTCTGGAAGAAGGATCTGTGTATCGTAATTCTTGCTGTCCCTCAGGCTGAGGTACTGATAACCAGGCTTGGACAAGAACTTGGTAACTACGCTACCCAATGGCATTTTTATTCCAGTATATAGTCACAAAGTCTTGAACCCCCTCTGAAGGCTCACATTAAAAAAACCGCACCAAACAAGACAGTGATTGAATGAGTTTCTTTAAATGCACAAAGCACAGCTCCTTCTGGGCCACAGCTAAACCAGCAGCCGTTCCTATGGACCCTAAATCATGAAATCTCAAGCCAGGGGAAGCAGGCGTAGCAACCATAGCAGATGAATGCTGACTCTCCAA
>VZTL01019584.1:0-17610 GCA_013400535.1 Scopus umbretta | reverse complement strand
TGATTTTTTTTTTTTCTTCTGCTTTATCCTTAGGGAAATTAAGAATGGCAGAAAAGAAAAAAATTGGCTGCCCTGAGGAAACAATGGATAATCTCAGATAACAATTGGGGTTTTAAGCATATCCAGCCTAAATTAATCTTCTAATTTTTATGGTTTACCAAACATTAAAGATAATATTGAACAATTTTTAATGTATGAACAACAAACATGTAAAGGGACAAAATTACAGATATTAAATTTTTCTCTAAGAGACAAGTCAGATCTTAATGACTGTAGGAGATTGCAGGAAATTTATTTTACATAAAATATAATAATTATCTCATCAGATCATTCTAGAATCTGAAAGTTCAGAGAAATAGAAATTTCAAAGCCTCTGACACCACTGCTTGAACTATCCCTTAGAGTCCTACTAGTAAAACTAGTGGCAAATCCACACCAGCATGTTTTTCTCAAATGGATAATTAAGGTGTTTTCTGTGTTGCTTCTTTGTTGTAATTACTGAGCTTATGAACCAAATTTCATGAGCAGATTTTTATCAATTAAATTGTTACTTTAAGCAATAAAAATCAGAACATTCATACTTAGAACTAACGTTCTGTCTCTAACTCATCTAATTATATGCAAGCATTTCAACAAACGTGGCATAAAAAATCACCATTTTAATATTTCAGTACAACAAGCCAGTTTTTAATTGGTAACTGAAACTTTAAGGTGGTTTGTGGATGAGACTTATAGCACAGGTTTTTGTACCTGTTTGTTTGTTTGTTTTTAATTTTACTGCAGACAAGTAGAAAGTGGCCAAAACATGGGAGGTAAAGATAGCATATAGTTATGTATAAGACATTGGGAAAAAAATAGCAATCCAAATTTCAAATGTTATTTTGGAATTATTTTAATTCTTAAATGAATAAATGAAATTGAGAATGGTCTTCTGTGATCTGGCATTAACTTAATACAAGGACAATGGCCCACAATTTGCGATGTGCATGGGTTCAGTTTTTATTTTTTAGGTACATGAAGTACCTTAAACACCTGTCTTGCAAAAAGCTATTAGTAAGCCATTCATTCAAGGCATGTAGGATACTTATGCATGTATAGTGAGGTATGTAAATAGTAGCAGAATAAGGGAAGCATAATCTGATTTAACTTGCAATCCTAACTCTGTTGCCTTCAGTAGGGTTAACTTCTGAGGAACGTATGGGAGTAGGGGGAAATCCAACCGTGTATATAGCCTCTTGCAGTAAATAAAAAACCTGTGACAAACCCAGCCATGCTAGAAGGGGGGCAAGATTATATCATAGTGACCAACTCATCATTTCAGCATAACGTCCCCTGCTTTTTTCCGTCAGTTTTCCTTTCCAGGTTTGTGTCTGGAGAGAGTGAAACTGCACGGGCTATTTATTGAACATGTATGAAATTATACATGTAAAAATCACCCTGTTAGTCCCCGTTGGTGGGATTATTCTGTGAGATTTCCTTATTTAAGAAGAAGAAAATGAACTCAAAGTGTGTAAATAGAAACCTAAGATATTAAAAAATTAAAACCTCATGCCCTAAAAGTATTTTTCATGTTTCACAAATAATAGCTTGGGTCATCCCAAAATTATGTTCCTGTACATATAGCACATGATGGGCATGTTCTTATATTTTCCAAGTAAAAGGATTACACAAATAATGTAGCTCCAAAATTATTTTGCAAAAGCTGCAAAGATTAAAGATCATTTCACCTACACAGCTGCCATCTCATTTAAATTTGCATCCAATCTACAGTAATTATGAACACACACACGCATGCACACATACACTGTAACTCTCTCCTATACTAGATTGAAAAAAGATCCCTTATAAATGAAATCTTTACATGCTTCTATGAGAAGCTACAAAACTGAATAAAAGGATCCATCAGGGTGCATTGTTTCGGCTTTCAGAGTGGGTACTAAATACTGGCAAATACTTTTCTCCCTAAGAGGAAGAAATAAGTGAAATGAATTCAGTTTTGAACATTTATTTCAGAAAAGATGACAGATTTCTGCACGTAGACATCAGCCCACTTTCACTGTGCATAGGATGACCTTCAATTGAACTGCGGAAAGTAAATGGCAGGAAAGTTTCCTGAAAAAGTTTAGTGAGGATATAAGAGATTAATGAATGTATTTGTGTTGGACACTCTCCCCTGTATAGCATATTCAGAGTGATAGAATCATGTTATTTATTGTATTTTTCAGATCATTTGCAATGTTAATTTATATGAGTTTGATATCGCTTTTGTCTTTTAGTTGTGTGTTATTCTGAGAAATCCCTGGGGAAGGAAAGGATTTATATGCTTTGTGTACACATTCTGCAGACTAAGCACTCTGGCATAATTATTTTTGGCACTCACTAACTGATTAAAACATCCAATTTAACTCATGATCAGTAAGATTAAACCTTTTTAATATACCTCAAAAGTAAATTATCATTTGCTACTCAAACATCCCTTTCTGCACATGTCCTCAATAAAGCTGTTCTTTTTTTCGTTAACGTACCTTTTAACGAGGATTCCCTTTTATTTCTTCCTCTGGGCAAAACTGCCTTATCCTTTATAGAGAGGTAGGAACAAAGATGAGATGGAAGCTGACTGTGCTACTACACGGGTTTCTAATGTCATACCAATTATAAGTCACTCTTTTTTTTGTGTGTGTTTTCTGTACAGACTCAGCTGTTAAAGAAAACACATCCCTGCTTTGTGTTTACTTGATGTACAGATAAATGTCAGCAGTTAGGAGGAAATAATATTTGAAAAAAATAATTTGCATGACTCGGAATAAAATTGTGCAGGCTCTTATTTCCTTTGGCAGTAGCTGTTTTTTTAGGATATGTTACATTTTAATTTTGCAACAAGGCCCATTTAACAGCATGTTCAAACCATGCTTCAGCTCTAGAACTTGGAGGGAAGAAAAATAGTGGCTCCTCAAGAATGAAAGCCCCTCTGCAGCCCTGAATTAGAAAGAAAATACGTTTGCAGAGCCCCAAACAGGATGGGCGCCCAGACAGGTATCGCTGAAAATAAAAAATACGCAAGGCTCCTTGACAACAACAGATTATGTCTTCTCCTCAGCTAGTACCGACGTGGAAGTCTAATACAGCCACAGGACAGAGGTCATAAAGTTAGCAGAAAACGGTGATTGTGTAGAGTTTGCAGCCTGCTAGCCATGTGGATTTGGTCCAATTAGCTCAGAATGATGTATCTGTGAGGGAAGAAGCCTTGCTTTTGAAAAATCTGTTCTGCCTAGCTTTATTTCTTACGTGACGCCACTTACGCGATGCCACCAATCCAAGATATTATCACCAGTACAGTTCCCTGAGAGAGTTGCATCTAACCTGCAGTAAAGATACTTTTGTATCAATGCTCTTAATATTTCAAAACTGAAAGTTGGACAACAATTCAGAGAATGTTCAATGTGGAATAAGCCAATGTAAAATTAAGCACCGACTTTTAAACCCGCTGCTGTATCTGTTTCCCTTATTTGTCTTTCCACACAGAAGAGGGTTGTCATAGAAGCAAGCTATCATCAGGGTTTAGAAACTCCAAAAAATAACTCTTTGTGTCTGATAAAAAAAAACAAAACTGAAGGAAACAGCTTCTGAGAAGGCAGCTCCAGGCAGCTCTCCATGCCAAGTCAAGTTCATTAGGGGGCTGCACCCTTGGCAGTGATGCAATACTCCATTACCCTCCGCTTTACCTGATTTATTTTAAGCACAGGAAGAAAAGTCAAGATTGGACACAGAAGGAGACAATTGCTTTTGGCCTGTTGTGGCTCCGTTTACATGTCGAGGTGCCTTCTGGTCTAGTTGCTGAAGGGGAAACAAGTACAAATGTCTCGGCCTTGGCTGTTAGGGTCTGATTATAAGCACTGTGCTAGAGAATTCATGGATTATTCATGTGTAATTACAGATAGCTATTGTGCTCTTTTAAATCATCCCTATGGCCCATTATGGCCCATAACAACTGAAATAGCAATTGTCATAGTAAGGTTTGGGCTCTGTCATAGAGTGTAGGCTCTAATCAATAATGATGAATGGTAAAATTTAGCATCAAGCAGGAGAAAGTCTAGTTGCCTCCCGCCATAAATCTGTACAAATACCAAGCCGTGCAGCTGCTGGATCTGGAAATTTAAAAGGCAACACTCTCCCTCCACCCCCTACACACGCACCTCTATAAAAGTTGAAAAAGGAGAAATGTGCAATATGTCAATTCTAATAATCCACATGCTGTTAAGACACTTTTCTATTTATTCAAAGCGGGGTGAACCCTAGGTTGTTTTCAAGGTCAATTCCAGGTGAAAGGGGGGTCATCTGGAGGCCATCTCGGCTCCCATGCAGGTCAATAACGCCTCCTCGCTGCCCCAGAAGACAAGCAGCTCACACCCAATCAATCCACCAACGCTGCCGCTGCACCCAGCGTAATGAACAGTGAATAAATGTAGCCTATCATCACAAAACATGCTTTTTAAGTACCTTCCCTTTTCATGTAAAACCTCTCGCTGTCAAATTCTACATTCACTCATCCAGCAGTGAGTAGCAAAAGTGAGAAATCAGGCTCTCATTGGGGTTGGTAAAAGGTCATCGCTGACAGACACGGAGGTTAAACTGCCGAGTTAAAATACTGTTCATTACCCACTGCAGCTTTTTGCTAACTACACTTCTTTGTGTTACAGTCAAGCAGTACATCAATATGCCCCTCCTCCTAATTCATTAGCAATTGTTGAATTGTACAGAAGGGGGAAAAAGAAGGATTGATCTTTTATATGTTTTTTTTTTTTTTTTTTACCTTTTCCGTGTCAGATAGTTTTACATCTTTATCCACTTGGTATTAATACTCTGCTCGCAGACTATGCTGTCTGCTTGCGATGAACAGTTATCATTATGGGTACAATTCCTGAAAGCAAAGCCGGCCAGTTTGTTTGAAAGCCCAAAGGTCTGGGGCTGCTCAAGCGAAGGTTTCTTTTCTCTTACCCTTTTTATTAATTGCCCTTTGCATAGTGACGTCTGTATCTCACTAAACTTGAAATTTTGCACTGCAACTATGTCATACTGGAACATGTTTGAAGTACAAATCCTGGAAAAAAATGTGCCTCCTGCAGATGAAGTAAAAATGGTTAAAAACAGACGTAACATGCTAAATTGATATCTAGCTTAGATAAAATGCCTATGACCTGTTCATGCTGACTGGGTTAGATCTTTATCAAACACTATCCTCAGTGTAGATCTCAAGACGGTCCCTAATCTAATATTTTATTAAGAAATGTTTAATGTCTGCATTTTTTCCACGATTAAAGAATTTTGATGTATCCAAAAGAACCATTTAGAGCAGCAAGGAATCATTGGAGTTCAAATGGAAACAGCAGTGAAGGTTTCATTTGTACCAAAGGCAGTGATTCAGTGGGAATTCTTAACAGTTGAGACCAATTTCCCAAAATGAAATTCCATTCTTTGATTAATTAATAAGTAGATGGGATTCCCTTTATTGAAATGCAAAGCTTTTGTATTTAAAGATAGCCATCTTAAAAAAATAATCTCACAGAGCAGTAGAAAAATTATCTCTAATCATGAATAAAATAAAGGTTTATTTACATGCACGCTACAACAATAATTTGGCTCAACAAATTACCATTATCTATTTAAATCTTTAAAAAATGCATTCAGAGATTTCTTCAGGAAAATATATCTTTTTTTTTCCTCCTGTATGCTTTCTCTCTCAGTGGGACTGAAAATAAAATGTTATGACTTAAATCACAAGAGGCTAACATCATTTTTAGCAACAAGGGCTGCATAATTTCAAGACTATGAGTGAGTGGCTGACTTTAACTAAAATGTTTCAGTTCTGTGCGTATATAGGTACATAAATAATTCAGAATTAATCCCTGCAGAGGGGACAATGGGAATCGTAAATTATCCATGTGCCGTCCTCAACATTAGAGGCAATGAACCTATAGTAACAAACTATGAGTGTTACTCATTACATACATTTCACAGACACCTTAACCTTTTGAATATTAATTTCCCTCTGCAGCTTGTAGCTAGGCGGCATAATTTTTTTCCCTTTCCTTTCCTGCTTCTTTCTGTGCCTTCATTCTTTCTCTCTCTCTCTCTCTCTCTCTCTCTCTCTCTTTAACCTTTCCTGAACAACATATCAGTTAAGCTATTGAGTGGGTTGTGAATACTGAAGGAATATTGATTCTTTTTCTAACTAAATAGTTACCGGAAAGCATTTTTTTAAAAGCTAGATTGTTGTTTCAGTAATATTACATGCAGCACTTTATGTACTCAGAGATTAGGTATGTGTAAAATACTGGCTTAGCTATTTGATGCAATCAGATGCATGTAAATCCATGGTTCATGGCTACCTCTAAACACCAGGAATGCTTTGGAACCCTTACCGTTTTCTGATGCCAATGAATGTCGCAATCACTTCATGATATCTAAGCTTCCCAAGTTTTCCATTAGAAAGGTGGAAAGCATATTTCATCAGAATCCAAGAAAGATCACAGTAATATAATTTTTACCTAACGTTTGTTTCTCTGATAACTAAGTGATAGGGTGTTTTGGTTTAGTTTTGGTTTGGTTTGGTTTTTTTTACTCTAAATATGGCACGTAAGAATAATTTTTTTCTAAAAACTATATTCAAAGGGAGACATTACGTAACTCATCATAAAATATTGCACCTCTGCAAGAGTCATGAAAACATAAGAAATGTATTTTCTTTGGAAGCATTTTTCCAGAGAAGAGGATTTCAGGAACAATACTGAAACCATACTTAAAAGCTTCAGTGCTAAAACCATACTTAGAGGCTTTTAAAAACACAAGAGGAGTCAATGGGAAGTTATGTGTGGTATGTAGCAATTATGAAACGAATTATATAGACACTTGCACATTTCAGGTTTAGCTGAAATTATACCCTAACTGTTCCGTAAACCTTTACTTCTTTCTTCTCTTAGGAAACTCTACTGGGGCTTTTCATAAGAGGGTTTAGAGGATCAATATCCATTTGGAAAGCTCATGATGCTATTTCTGTTAAAAAGTGGAACAGAACAATACTGTCAGGATGCTAATCCCTTGATTTCAAGGGGACTTTATTCACATGGATAAGAGCTGCAAGTTCAGGCTAAGGTCTGTTAGATGATTACTATGCATTCTTCCACTTTCTCTGTGTATTCATATATTTTTTGGTAAGTATCTACTGCTGCTTTGATGCAAACAGGAATACTGGGCTAGGTAGATGTTTGGTCAGGCTCAGTAAGGGGTAACAACAGCAATTCTTTGCCAGGTGCTTCCAGGGAACTTATGTGCTGTGAGTTAAAGTTACCGCCGTGATATAAAACTATGAAGAAAGCGGAAGTTCTGATGCTTTGTTCTACGTGATTTTTAGAATTATTATTATTGTTTTTTATGATGCAGGTCCCTTCCTCCTGTCTTTGCTTCCCCAGATCTCTCTGACGTACTGGGATGGGTGTGGGGAGGGCAGACTAATATCTTTTCCTGGAATTGAGGGAGGGCATTGAGATGTGCTCAGCATCGGGTCTAGCTGCCTCTGTTTTGTCCATCCTCAGGCCTCAGAAATCCCTTTACAGCAAGGTTGACCAGGGATACCCAGTGTTTCCGTCTGTGTCTGAAGAACCACTTGGCCTCATGACCCTGGATTCACAGCAAGACGTCCTCAGAGTTTGAGTGGTACACCTAGACCGGTCATTGCTTGATTTAATAACCTTGTGCTTAAAACTATCCTACACTGTCATCAGCATTCCTTGAACATGATTTTACAATATTTACTTCTATTTTGTAACATTAAGATTGGGTTTCTTTTATATATGGTAATTGCCCCAGTTTTTCATCAGTCTTATTTAACTTGGAACACTGTAGGATCGTAGCTCCAGAAGTCTGTGGAGTTATTAACTTTGAAATATTGGAATAATCCATTTTTTTTTAATGGGGCAAACCTGTTTTCTCTGATTCCTACTAGCTACACATGAAGTGGATTTTTCTTCTTTTAGGTTTTTATTAACTTAATGCTACATTAAAATGCATGTACCATAACATCATACATGCATTAGAAAATGCTGGCACACAAGAGTATTTTTGTGCCTAGCAAGGAAGATACCTGTAAACTGATTTAGCTTTTTAAATTATCTAGGCATAAACAATTCAGATTCAAAGATTCTCAGTGATGGCAAAATATGAAATAAATTAGTGTCTTGTCACCATGTGAAATTCCATTGAAATACCCAAATTTATGCCATTTACTGGAAGACGAGCACTTATTTCTTTCACTGTCTTCAGAAAAAAATATATCATAGAATATTCTAAGTTAGAAATCATACTAACCACAATGTTAAGCATGTTTCCAGGCAGAAAATATGAGTAAAAAGTGTGCACAACAACACAGTCATGTGGTTATGCTAAGAAGAAACAGAAAAAAAATGCAAAATAAATATTCAAGTGTAGAATTTATGTTAAATGAACTTACGATAATTGTGTGCTGCAAAAATAAATCATGTTAACCCACTTGACTGAGACTTACATGGTTTCTCTTCTTAGAAAGAACCCTCATAAACCACAGCCCAATTATTCAATTTCCCTTACTAATTATGGAAACTACTCATTTCTTGGCCTCAAGCACTAGATGATGTATTTCTGAAGGGCAACACAAGATTTATCATAATCTGTGGCTCTCTTTATTTAATGAGAATGAAAATAAATACTTCAGAACTTCTAGTGTTACAGGTAACTTTGGATTCTAGGTTGAATTTGATTGATGAGTTCTCTCATACTGAATACTGCAACTATCCTGGTTTCGGCTAGGGTAGAGTTCATTTTCTTCCCAGTAGCCGGCGCAGTGCTGCGTGTTGGATTTGGGATGAGAACAATGCGGATAACACACGGAGGGTTCCGTTGTTGCTGAGCAGTGCTGACACCAGTCAAGGCCTTTCCAGCTCCCCGTGCTCTGCCAGGGGCACCAGGAGCCGGGAGGGGGCACGGCCAGGCCAGCTGCCCCAGCCTGCCCACAGGGCTATTCCATACCATACGGCGTCACGCTCCCTATAGAAACTGGGGGGAGTTGGCCGGGGGGCAGCGATCGCTGCTCGGGGCCGGGCTGGGCATCGCTCAGCGGGTGGGGAGTAATGGCATTGGGCATCACTTTTTTTTTTTCCTCTGTAGGTTTTGTTTCTCTCTCTCGTTCTCCTTTGCATTACAATTTTTATTACTATTGCTATTATTATTGTTATTATTTTATTTCAATTATTATATTATTAAACTGTTCTTATCTCAAGCCACGAGTTTTCTCACTTTTACCCTTCTGATTCTGTCCTCATCCCACCTGGGGGAGGGTGAGTGAGCGGCTGGGTGGGACTTGGCTGACACCAGGGACTAAACCGCAACAACAACAACACAAAGCATGTTCTGCTGTAAGGTAGTTGCAAAGATTGGGGTATTCATTAAATGCAACAAAGCCCAAGTAGAGATAAAGAACAAATTTGTCACTAGCTGTAACAAGGCTACAAACCATATCCTACTGCCCACCATGACCTGCTTTGATTATCACAACATGGTGATGTTATCTGCCACGATCCATTTAAAGAAAGCGTTTAAACACCATTCCACCTCAGATCAGCATCTAAATGCATGGTTCATCTGATTTCACATGTATTCCATGGCTGTCCTGAAACATTGGGTAGGAGGTGGCTAGAAGGAGGTGGACAATGTCAAGGACGATCTAAAGACCTGACCTGGTGTACATTAGATAAGTTGGATTCTGCGGTGGGCTTCAGAAGGTTATTTTTCTTTTTGAAGCAAAGAAGAACAAGATACAAACTTTCCCCTCTGAAAGCAGAAAAAACTTCTCTTGGAAGAGGTTCTTCTGTGTCCACCTCTTAACTATGAGCTATGCATGAGGGGTGGGATTCACCGGCCAACAGATATTTCTGCAGACTGTTTACACTTGTGTCTCTACAATCACTGGAGAAAATAATTTCTGAGGTATGACTGACTTAATGCCAACATACATATCTAAAATGCATTGGCTGGATTACCTCCTAAAAGTATGTGTTCACTCCATTTCTCTCTACTGCTGTAAAAGCACCTGGGACAGAGCTGTCCACAGCTGTAGACAGCTCAAGTTACGCTAGAAAAATCCACACAATCTGTCCCACTCTAGAGCAAAATATTTACTTGTAGTAAAAGGTATTACTCTCTTTCAACATTGAATATGAAACAGGTAAAGTTATAGGAAACGGCTTAGAATACAGTGGGCAAAAATTTCATATCCTTTATGTGAAAGTAGTGAAAAGTACAAAGCAATGCTGCACTGACAGCCTGCAAATATTTTTGTATTTTTTATCAGACATTTTGCAAGCTCTGTTAATAGCACTTACCTCAAGTTGTTTTTCTACACTGTTTATTGCTGTTGTTATTTTAGTCAACTGTTTGTTCCCCTCTCATAATTTTTTTTTTCCAAGTTTTTATCCCACTAAAGAGGAAATTGAGAGGATCGTCTGAAGCTTATGTTCCACACTTGGATACGTTGATTACAATGGGGCAATCAGCAAGTGTCTGGACACTTAAACACTATTGTCATAAAGGCAGCCCCCTTGTTTCTGAAGTGCTTCATTCTTTGCTCAGATACGAATATGGTTGTAGTGACTTTTTAAAAATAAACAGAACTGTGCTTGTATTCCAGCATCAACATGCACTTTCAAAGGAAAATTCTTCTAATTATTATCAGTCTCTCTTGAACATAACTTTTCTGTGAAGAAGCTATTGACAGTATTCTGGCTAACTTCTGAAGCAAGTCTTATCTGATCATTCACTTGACAGATGTTAGCCTGTATTATGCTCTAGTTTCTAGACAGAGATGGAGAAATCTGCCAATCAGGCAATCAGATGAATGGTATGAGCATTGCTAAAGTGAATGGTTTGCGAGTTCATACCCCATGTACAGGCGTCTCAGTATGAGAGTGTTAGCTAAGGAAAACAGTGGTGGAGAAGTTGTAAAAAGTTAATCTTGAAACCTGTGAGCCCAGGCAAATTGAAGTGGATGAATAAAATCTGTAGAAGAAGAAACAGTAGGTAATAAAGGTCATAAAACAGCTATTGAAAAGAAATCAAAGTATAGCCAGAGATACCCAGTGCTGAACACACATTTGAAAGATGGTTTAAATGCATCTGAGAGATGGTTTGAATGAAAGCAAGCATATGTAATCTAAAAAGTAAAAAAAAAGAAAAGTAAGGACTAATGGCAGGAATAATGATTATAGATAAAAGATATCATGATCAGTGGCTCATGGACATAACGGATCAGAGAATCAAATATAGTATGTTGAAACAAAATTACATGACTTCTTGCCTGACATGGCTTCTTGCTGGAGTCTGCTTGAGCATAATCAATTCTTTTCCAAGATCAAACAACGAGGAGAATCAACATAGTAGTTTCTTATTAAAACAAACCCAAATCCAAACACATACAAAGAAGTTTGACAAACTAAGATAATATCAAGCATCTGGCACCATCAATAACAGATGATAACTGAACGTCTGTACTAGAAGCAGCAGCATGTCCTGTAGAAGCATGAAATGAGGTGGGAAAGAGGAAAGGAGGGAAGTGGAAGTGAACTAAATATCCCTTTATGGGTAAATAGTTACATTTTTTTCTCTAACAAAGAAAATTGATCAGCCCACAGAAATGTGTTATTCAGGTATGGCTAGAAAAATACAGATATTACTTGTAGGAAGCTGACATTATTTTTTGAGAAAAAGAAAGGTTAGGGTGTCATCGTCCACGTTTGTTGTTGACATATCTAATTAGATAGTCTTGTTGCAATGGAGCATTGTCATAATACCATGCTGTTGGCTAGTCCCACTTGAGTCTGCACAAGCATAGCCTTAACTGGAATTTCACAGGCACTCTTGGCACTTCGTGCAAGTTTGTCATTGTTGGTTTTGTAAAAGCTTGAACTTTGCACAGGTAACTTCATCACAGATGAAGTACAGGAAAAGCTGGGCATTTGCAGTGATCACCCTTAGCTGTGCTTAGAGTATCATGCTGTGACACAACAGCGGTTGCGTTATAAGGACACGTCCTGGATTTTAAACCTGACATAGTTTAGTATTCAGGAATCACTTTTGCTTATTTACCACCCAATGAACACTACAGAAAAGGATTTTTGTAACATTTTTCAGATAGTATCAAAGCAATTTTCTATGTAGAAAAATTGTGTGCTATGATGGGAAAACATATGTCCATGTTTTTAATGTTTGGTAATAGAAATCGAAGACCACAGCCATACACACTCTATTGTTGTTGATACACTGAATGTGAATTCGCTCAATAGTAAGCTTCACAACCTATCTCCACATGCTAAAGGGAAACAAACAAAACCCCCCCAATCCCCTCTACAATACTGTTGGAATAAAGAAAACCAAGGAATGTTGCAAAATGTAAATTAAAATTCTGCCTTGGAAAATAATGTGGGTCAGATTAAGATTAAACGTTCGTTTTGTACTGGATATACATCAAGTTAACAGCAAAAATGCATGTAGCCGTTTCCGAACTAAAACCACCTGCTCAGCCTTCTGATTTTTTCTAGTCTTCTGAAGTCACAGCTGGCCCATGGCTACTGGGGCCAGCCACTGAATCTGCAGGTTTAGAAAACTATCTCTTAGGATAATGAAAATCTCTAGCTAATTCTACAAGTAATCCAAACAGACAACTTAGTTTTGCTAGAAACTGAAATTGAAAACTGTAACACTGAGGAAATCTATACCTCACTATTTATTTCTCAGCAGCAAAAAGATATAAAGTTTTTAGAATAGATTTTAACACTCTGCAAATTAAAGCAACAAAAAAAAATTGTTTGTTTGTTTGGGCTTTTTTTTTGCTTTGGAGGAATAGGGAACAAAAGAAAACAAGCCTCACAAAAAGATATTCACAGCCTCATTAAAAAATGTGAATGAAATAACTTAATAGAGCAAACATATAATCAGCAGAAAATCTGACTGATTTGTCTGATATATTTTCACAAAACATAAATATGTAAGCACATATCAATTAATTTATAAATACAGAAAATTACATCATATAATATATTAAATTGGTGATATATGTGAGATAAAATAAAGGTTAACAACAATACAACATCAGAAAAGTAAAGAAACGTGCTGCTCAGGAGTCAGGAGCAGAAGTTTAGTTTCTTCAATTTGTTGCATTTTCAGTGACTGTAAAGAAAAGCAGCTTGACATCTGGTTTCAGAGACTGTAAGAGCAGAGGTAAACTCAGGACTGAACATTATTTCAACAACAAAAAAAGTATATTCTGAAGCATATCAAAATTATAACAGGTAACGCATGATGGTTTTTACTCAGTGAGTGAATTAACAAACAAAAAAAAGTAGCAATTTACACAGATGCCCCGTCAAACACTGCAGGGGAAGCACAGATGGGGCACCATCAAGTGGCATAAATGCTCTAGTATTCATTTATAAAATCTGCATAATTCTTCTGAACATCTGAAGGCCTGCAAAAACCCCACATTTAAATGTAATGATGGAAATACTGCCACATATTAAAAACTGCAAAAATATATTTGTGTATATATAGATGATGGTAAGGCAAGGAGTGGCGCTTAGGTCATGGCTGCTCCATAATCTGTGAAACTTAGGGAAAAAAAACCCCATGGTACAGTGACAAAAGTATATCTTGTGGGCAAACGCTAAATATTAGGTCCTTCTAGCCTCAGCTGAATGCAGCTGAGCACAGACTACTTTTTCAAGAACTCTGTCAGACTTCCAAAGTTACAGTCACTTGGTACTTTTAGGCTTGTTTCTTCTATCTAACTTCTTTTGGTTTTATTTTGTTTTGTTTTTTTTCCACATTCCCCTAGCTCATTTTAATTTAATTTCCATGGAGAGTCATCCCTGGACTGCACTTATTTTTGGATGCTTGGTTTTGTTCAAAGAAAAACTTCCTCTCATTTATGATCATAGTTCACTGTATCATCACAGCTTTTGAAAAAAGAGTTTTAGATGGTGAAGTATAACATCTTTTTGATTTGATTTTTCCATTTAAGAGTAGTTACCAAAATGTCATCATCATTTAAACAGAAAAGAATTACATACCACACCGCACTATAGCACCAAATATCTGGATCAAATGTTGCAGTGTTCTTAAGAGTATTTTTGTCTATTCCTTCCCTCAGTAAGCAGGAGCAAAAATCGAAAGGGTGCAAAAAGCTGCACCAACCCTGGTTTAAAGCGAAATGCACAAAGCCTCCGTTTTCATCATTTTTATAATAAACTTTCTATTTATTGAATACGCTTCTGAGCCCTCCAGATTGGCAGAAATCATTGACTCAGAGCTATGAAATAAGCCAAGTGTATTTTCTATTTTATTAGAAAACACATTAGTAAAATATCTTGCCTCCCCCTTTGTGAGGGGAGTAAAATCCTTCTCCTGAAAGGGTTTTATTGGTTTGTTTGCTGCTGTTGAATGATCCTTGGCTGTACAGTGGAAAGGGCATTCCTTTAGGACTTTAAAGGCAAAGTAGAAAAAATGACATAAAAGCCTTGCTTGGATTTGATTGATGCACTCTCATATTTGAAGTTCACTCGCAGCTTTGTGCTAGAAGACCAGGGTCACTCCATCCACTCCTCTAATGAGACTGTGCATGAACACTTGCAGCTTTGTAGGCCTTGTTTTAATCAGAGATTGAGAAACACTCCTGACTGATAGTCTTCAGGATCAGATCTAAACAGAAAATAACATGCTCGATTTGGCCTCTGAAGGTGGGTTGAGCAAATCTTTGTGATGTATTGGAGCATTTGCTGAGTGCAAGCGCACGTGGTAAGGTTCCTATTTCTGTCGGCAAATACAAATTTTTCACTCAGCAGGCATAATCAGAGCTAACTCGAGAGGAGAAATAACAAAAACTCAACAGCCCTTAGCAACTCAGCATGGCATAGAGGGATTTAAGACTTTAGCATTTTATCTCTATCAGTATGAAAATGTATGAGGAAATCTGAACTTTGGAAGTGCAAATAAACACATTTAACACATTATAAACCACCTATTCTACCAACGACTCCCAAGTCTTTTCTTTTTCTATTTTTCCCTTTGCCAGCCCCTCTCTCCTGAAATAATAAAGCTGGCTCATTAATTTGGGTTTAAACTAAAAACAATTTGTTTTGACAGAGTTGCTTTAGCAGTAAGGGAGGAAGTGTGCACAATCTATTGTTAGCATCTGCGAAGCGATCATGGAGACAAAATCATGTTCTGCATTTTGCAGTGTTTTGCTTCTCTGCAGCTCCTGTTTACTTCCCTTCTCTTGGCTGAGAGACCAGTCCAGTCCAGTGCTTCAGGTTGTTGAGGACGTGATGGCAAAAAAAATGTTAGGTATCCTACGTATATCAAATTTAGGTAATGGCATTCTGCAAAAGTAAAATTCACTCTGTAGTTTCAACTAAAAATATTTGCTTTACCTCCTAGGAACTCCTGTGTCAATGGATGTGGTTTACAATCGCTAAGATTTCATTATGTGTGAATGTCTGCGTATAAGTAGAGACTTTGGAAAAGGAGGGATTTTTACATGGGACAGCAAACCACGAAGGAAATGGAAGAAAAATAAACTCACAAGCTTATATAACAATGAAAAGCACTGGAAACACTGAAGATTTAACACAGTGTGTTCTTTCTCAGCTTGCTTCCTTGTCATCCCTGGGTTACCATGTCTGTTTTCTGGGTCTCCCTTTTTATTGTTAGATCTGCACCACTTGCGTCTCCTCCATGTGCTGTTTTCCCCTCCGTGTTAGCCTGTATCCTTACAAAGCTGCACTCCTGCCTCCTCTGAACTGCGTCACAGGACTGGACCTCACAAGCTACTGCACTTGCATTTCGTCGCTGGGTATGTGGATTCGCCTCCCACGAAAATGTACTAAAAAGCGCGCTTTGCACGAACAACAGAACAAGCGTGGATTTTGTAGCCAAGCAACTAAATAACAAGAAGAAATGAAAAATAAAAAGGAAGCGTTTAAGTTGCCCTAAATTTAGAATGACTTCTCTCGTTTACTCCAGATTTCCCCCCAAAACACAATCTTTGGTAAAGAGGTACCATGTAAGCTTTGAAGAGGCTGCTTCCGTGTGGGGCAATTTAGACATGTAGAATTAGAAAGCAAGCTCGTAATGGGAAATGTACTTAACTATAAAATGACTGAAGAGCCTAAAATAAACTAGTGAATGGCTTCAGACTGACAGATTTACAAGTGCAAACAGCAGATTTCCATTTCTCTATCAGCATTTGCAAAGGCTTTACCTGTTAGTACTGATTTTGGTATCAGATGCCAGGCTGTTAGGATCACTATTTGTTTTAATCCCCATTGAGGTTTTTCTTCTGTTGCTTTTAGCATGCCACTATAAAAAACTTTTACTGAGTAGATCTAACTGCTAATCACTTACTCAGAGCTGAAAGCTGCAACCCGTTATGAATCATTCTGTGGGTATTAATAGACAATGAGTTCTTTCACAACTTCTGGTTTAATTCTTTCTCTCTAGATAATATCCCTTATTTCAATTACAGTGTTTATCTTTTGAAGACAACTAACCCTCCCTCTAATTGCATTATTCCTAGAAACACCTTGCTGTTTTTTTTCCTTCTTACTTTACAGCTCAATATAAAAAGCAGCTTCCTTAAATCTTTGCTGTCTCACGGGCCACAACACTGAAGAAGAAAACGTTGTGGCCCATACCATAATTTGGTGTCTGCATCAACCTGATCTGTGACAGGTATCACAGACCCATTTTAACTCCTCCACAGACTGTTCAAGCTGCTGTGTTGTATTTTTCAAGTTCAGACACTGAATTTGAGCAGTAGAGTAGCAAACTCCAGGTGAAGTGCAGAAGTTCCCCAAAATGAGGCAGTTCAACCATCCAATCTCAGCATGGGTGGGTCTCTAGTGAAAAGCATATTTGAGGATTCAGCCTAGAGACAGAAGAAGTTCAAGCTGGAGGATGAGATCCAAACCAGCCGTATCACGAGAACAGGCCTGCTTTCAACCAGTGAGCATGCAAACCCTGAGATTAGGGGTGTGCTTCTTTGCGAGCCCTCTGTTACGTTCATACGTTACTTCTGGGAATAAAGGAATACTTTTTTTTCTTTTTTTTCCTTCTTCTTTTTATGTGTGGCAAGCACCGGAATCAGCCCATTTACATTAGTTCCTTCTTAAGCAGAAGATCTCCTTCACTAGCTACGTCCACATGGAAAGCAGCCCACTGCCATTTGCTTAGAGAAGCAGCCACTGCATTGAGGTTCTTCCTGGGCTTCCCTTCTCCTGTCAAGAATGAGCAGTACGGAGCACAGGTGAAAGCACTGCTCTGCCTTAGGGAGGGTTTTACAAAGGAAATTTAGGGGAAAGGCATGGCTGCCTCTGCTTACCTCCAACATAAAGCCATGCTGCAGCTTATTTGCCTGAGAAACCAAAGCTTTTCAGAAAACATTGGTTAGTCTATCATATATAGTCTAATATATAATATCTATTTATATTCAGCATTATACTAAACAAGAAAAAATAATCATGAAGTCCTTTTTTT
>VZTL01019582.1:0-28136 GCA_013400535.1 Scopus umbretta | reverse complement strand
AAGCAGAATTCTTTAGGTCATTTCCTCATAGAATTCAATGCAATTCTAATGTATATCCATTTTTAACAGCTAAGGATACTCCCAGCTTTTCAACAAATTCGATATGAAGCTAACTGGTTTAAAAAGAGTAATGTTGCACAATGCCTTAAAAAAACAGTTTTTGG
Source organism: Scopus umbretta (assembly GCA_013400535.1). Classification (NCBI taxonomy): domain Eukaryota; kingdom Metazoa; phylum Chordata; class Aves; order Pelecaniformes; family Scopidae; genus Scopus; species Scopus umbretta. The sequence continues at coordinate 27,972 of VZTL01019582.1, read as the reverse complement.
TGTAGAAATCATTGAATAAAAAACTGGAAGGGACTTCAGTTCACCTTCTCTGTGAGGCAGGAACAAGTAGGTTACTGCTCATTGAAAGCCTGTTCCTAAAGAAGTGCAATGGTGGGAGCTCCATGTCCTCCCCAGGCATTCCATGGCAGCTTATAAACTCCCCTTACAGTTACAAAGTTCACATACAATTTTTCTTTTTCTCATTGAAGTGGCTTCTCACAAACAATGACTTCAATTTCTCAGTGTTTCTTCTCTAATGTGAGCAAACCAAACCCATTCAATAATTTTATTTTGTAGAACTTCTGCCTATGACTATTCTCTGGCTCCTGTTGGCTCACATCTTTATTTGTCCATGATCGGACACAGTCCTCAGCAGAAGCTTTATCAATGTTGGAGGAAGAAGAGTTAGTTTTAATAGTATCAGGTTATAAATTTCTTCAGAGTAACTGCTTAGGCAGTTGTTTTCCATTCTGTATTTAGTTAATTATGTGTACTTAGATGTAAGAAATGTTCACATTTTAGTACATGAGCTTGGAAAAAAATCTGTTTAAAGTATGTCCTTTTTTATGTAAAGTCTCTTCATATTTAAATACTGTATGAATAAATTACAACTATTCAGAGAATTTCACTTATTTTTTTGTTCAGCCAAGTGTGAGCTTATTTATAGCCACATTGTCACATGAAAAAGTGTTTTTGTGTTGCAACAGAAAAGATAGATATGCAATTGTTAAATTGAAAATCTACTAATAGTTCCTCCCCTCAAAACTTACAACATTCAGATATATTTGATTTTGGTAGACAAATTTCTAATTTTGTGAAAGTCAAATTTCCCAGGTTGCACTGTACTGTATTATGTGTAAAGACATACTTTGCAATGCAGTTACAGTAACATCAATATTATCACTGTTAATCCCAGAGGGATTGTTAGCACTTCTATTAAAGGCCTTTTACTCATGTCCCTCACTTTACACATATGTAGCAGCATGTACTGGCCCTAGATGTTAAACTACAGTATTTCAGCCACCTGGCAGCTGGAAGTTCTTGGAAGTATCTGGTACTTAGGTCTACCTTTCCTTAAGAAAGGAAGACTTCTTTCCCTTGCCATGCCCTCCTCTTGAGAGATCTTCATTACAAAAACCACAAAAATGTATTGCTAAACCACTTGGCTGGAAATGTACGCTCACGTTTTTTTCCTGTTATGTTCACTTTTTTCCTAAGAACTTACTTTTACTTAGACCTTGATAAATGCATGTTTTCTCACCCATGGTTTCTTGGTATTAAGAAAAGGAACCACAGAATTTAAAACTAAATGTTTTATTTCATCAGTGCCAGCTGTTCTTACATAGATAATAATTGAATATTGCCTAGGCAACCTGCATAGCTACTCAAGACATGAGAAGTTCTCCAGTGATACCAGCTCTGACAGTTTGCACTTCATCACTTTCTTCTCTAGGTATGAGCAGCAGATAGACTTGTATCTGTATGGTACATTGCCCTCTCTAGACATGGCAGCTCTAACCTCTCTAACCATCACTGTCAGCAGGCTACTGCTAGCCTTATGAGCTCAGTCTTCTTATATTGCCCTTGCAGGCAAAAGAGGGAGACATGTTTGTCCCACAGATGAGTGAAAGTGGCTTTGTCACTATTGCCTCTTGAGGAAACTTGAGCCAGTGAGCCCAAACAGACTGAAGTTAGCCTTTGTAAACACATCCTGTTCTCCACTCAAGCAAATTATGATGAACCCATCATCCATGTCTTATACTCAAATAGCTTGTTAAATACGGGAGAATGATTTTAAAACTTTCCTTGCCAGATCAAATCCTTTCCAAAAGTCCATTCTCAGGCAACCACTGATAAGAAAAACAACTGGGAAGTTTGTTTGTGTAACCTTAAATTACAGTTTTTTTTCAGAAGACTGATAGCACAGTCATTTCAGTGCCGCTCTATGTTCACAAATGTAATATTTTCCATAGCAGTGTGTTTAGTTTACAAGTAATGTTCATCTGATTTTTAGCCCTATACATAACCATCAACAAGAAAGCCAACTTGATTTCTTTCCATCTCATCTTTAATAAAAGGTTAAATTCTCTAAGAGTATATCCAGACAATAATCATGAGAGTGACAAAAGCAAATAGCTACCCAAGCAAGCCAAGACAAGCTGAGTTAAGGATCACAACTGTCTAATCAGGCGGGTGCAGATCTGAGCACTGGCGAATTTCCCACACCCTGCGGTATACAGATTTTACCCATGAAGATTCTTGAACTTCAGTGTGACATTGACCTACATAGTCTCTTACCTTTGTGTTTGCACAGGTGTAACCTTTTTCAGCGGGAATGTAGTACATTTATGTATTTAGGATTGTTTTTTGGATGTAAAAGTAGTATCCAAATCATTTACTATTAGCTTACTACAGTGTTCAATAGCAAACGTAAGAGTGAAAATTTACTTTTTTAAGAAAAGCAAGAAGATAAGCCTGGAATGCATGGCAAGTAGAAAAGCAACCCAAAAAAAAGTACCATGGATGTAGTCTACTCTCAAAATAAACACAAAATATAAGTGCTTATGTTTGCATTTTTAATTTACATTATCAAATTAGCATTCAGTACCCACAGTCAAGATAAATCCCACATAAATAGAAATTAACAAGTTACAGTACTGAATTACAGCAATATAAGATGAACTACCCTCTAGTACAGAGATGAAAATTCAATTATTCTTAGGAGATAATAAATTCAGTTAGATTCCATATTTTATTGAAAAAAAATCAGCAAAGTTCTCAGACCTTGGACAAATTGTTTAGAGTCTGAATTAGTCTGGCAGTGGTCTCACAAGACTGTGGGCTGTTTTTTCAGTCCAGGACTTTTAAATAACAGGCTAATAATTCATAGAAATTAAAGTGACATTTTGATCCTGCAAAAAAACACAAACAATATAGCAAGCACAGTCAGTGATAAGCTCTACTGCCCCAAAATAAAAAAAATCCCTGGAGATATGGCTATGACTTTGTCTTCTGTAATATTCTTTTATGTTAATCATATTGTTCTCTTGTATTCCACTCCCTTTTTGCATTTGGAGGCCTCATTTTGGCTTTGGTGAGGTCTTACTTTTGTCCTTGTGAAGAACAGGAACTTTATGACTAACAGGTATGAAAAGGTTATGAGAAACTTTTCCTTCCCTGTTCCCTCCATCAGACCAGCATCCCAAGAACACTGATGGTGCAGACTGGGGAAGAAACAATGCCCAACATAGGAATAGGAGAATAGTCAGGAAAGGTTGTAGACATCAGTACCAAGCTTTAGGAAAAAAATCCTACACCAAAATATAAATAAATATTTGAGTAAGATACGTTTTTCAGGAGATACAAATTATCATAATGGATAAAAATGAAAAAACTTTCTGACATAGACGTTGAGTAAAGAAAAGAGTCAATGTAAATACATTCATGACATATAATCAGCATAAAACATCATTTGAAAGACAGAAGACTGAAAAAAAATTACCAGGATAACATATTTTCCCAGTGTTCTGGGTCTGGGTGGCAGGACTGAAAACATAAACACTTATTTTATCATTAAATGCAGTTTTGAAGCTCTGTAAAAAAAAAAAAAATATGGCAAACTAAATAACTCATCAACATTTGGGAGAATAAACACCAGAAGGAGCCCTCAAGGAGAAGTGTGTCTTACTGCATTTAAAAGAAATATCAAGGTAGTTAACTCGCATGATAAACACTCTGTTGTTTGATTTCAGTAATTTCTTAAAAGGAATAAAATGATACTTGTTTATCTCAAACAATTACCAAAATTGCCTAAGTTGCTGTTATTTTCAAACACCATTTCATTCCCAAGCATGAATTACAGAACAGAGTTTCTGTTGTATTTCAAATGCTTTTGAACCACAATTTGTCCTACAGAGGGAATTCATGCTCCATAAATTTTCTGGGCAGAATTAAGGTTATGCAAACACACCCTTCACCATTTTTTGTCTCATCATATGCTAGCTATATCCTCACACTCACTTCTAGTGCTAATTGGGTTACTTAAAAAATCAGGCTCTGAGATCATCAGATCTGTTTTCTAGGAACCCACTTATCCCCATCCCATCACTGCAGTACCTAAGTCATGCAAGATCGCCATGTGTAGAAACAGGCTTTTTCACGGTTCCGTCCTTACGTGTCTGTCATGTTAAGTCTTGGTTTGTGCTCTCAACCAGTTCTGTCTGCAGCCACATAGCCTGGGCAGAGGGTTCCTGGTCCAGACCTCCTCACCACAGTCAGACCTATAGCAAGACAGTTTCTTCAGCCAACAGGAGGTGGTACCATTACAGCTGTGAAATTACTTAAATCCTATAGACCATCTTTGTAAAGGTGTCTGAAAATGCAGATACGCCTCCAGTGTTATTTTTAAAACATACTGGCACCCAGCTCCTTTGGGGAGTCAGCTGCCTTAGCATTTCCAAATTATTTTTTCTTGAAATTACCTCACAAAATTTGCCTGCCTGTCTTCCTTGATTTTCTAACAAGTATCAGTGACAGTGCCTGGGAGTGAGCTCCGGTTTCCCAAGCCTCAGTTCAGGGTGTCTGCAGGATCATTCTCCCATGCCTGGAGCTGCTAATTGAAGAGCTAGACTGTGAGCTTTGTAAGGGACAAAACATTACTAGCTTTTCTTTGTAAGCAATACAAACATTTCTGTAGCTTTGTTAAAAGGAAATTTGGAATTCACAGTCAGTTTCTACCAATGCAAGTTTCCCATGGATACTATTTAGCTCCACTTGTTGAAAGCAAATTAACAATATGGTGTGGAACAGAACTAGCATCTGCGCATTCACTTTTGCCCCACACCCTATGCTTTGTCATATGACATGCCAAAACATAGATTCTTACATGATCAAATCTCAAATCAATCAAAGCATTGCCTACATGAACTCTTGCTAAAAAAACAGAGAGCAAGGAAATAAAGAACTTGAAAAAGAGGGGAACTCTCAACTGAAAGCAGCTGCTCAGGCTCCCTGAAAAACAAGAATTCAAGTTGTAGCAACAAAACCAAAGTCACTTGAAAATGTTCAGGGAGAGAGAGAAAAATCCTCAAATACAGACCTGACAAGCCTCCCACGCTGGAAGAGACACTCATGTAGCTGGCTCCCATCTCACGCTCCTCCTCGAGCAGAGCTGTATCCCACTTCTTTGCAGTGCAGTGTCACGGCCTCTCTCCTGCTCCATGCCAGATGTGGCCTTGGGTATCTGGGTCTAACACAGCAGGTCTGACACTGCCTGGGCAGGGCCCGCTTTCCAAGGAGCTCAGCCAAAAGGCTGTGTCCTGCCTTCACAACCCCTTGCAATACCTTAGCTTGTCTGAAGCCCCCCATGCAGGTCATCTCTCGAATGGCATGAGCCATTCCTGAGTCTCACATCTCTCCAGAGGAGAGGTCTGCATGACTGGAAAGCGACTGCCAAAAGATTTTATCTAGTCCGGGAATGAAGCCACTATCTAGGACATGGGAAATCCACGTTACAGGCTCTGAATGCCCCTATTCAGCCCTACTAAACTCTGTCTCCCGCAGCCCCAGTAAGCACGCAGCACCTGAACTGCAGCCCTTCTGGAGGTTGTTGTGTTTGTTTTCACTAAAAATTACACATTTCCCTAAGAAACCTCCCCTAGAAAAGTTTTATCCAGAGCAAATACATTTTCAAAGAATTTCAGTTTTGACAAAACGATGCTTCCTAGTGATAAGTACAGCTCTCACAGTTGCATCCTAGCACATCAAAGTATGCTAATTACTGGGATGTGGTGAGCTTTGTTCACTGTTTACAAAGATGAAAGCATATGCATGAACTCTTTCTGTCAACTGTCATAATTAGCAATAAGCTAGTGTTCACTGAAGAAAGTTTCTGGCAAGTTGTCAACCAGAAAATTGAAAGAGAACATTTATCAGACTTGAAAAACAAGTGTAGCATTTAAGCACACTTAATGCAAGGCTTGGTTTCACTGCATACAGCTGATCCATGTGGAGTGGAAACAAACAGAAACAGATATCTGTTGAGTGAGAAGGAAAGGAATAGATTAGCTGACAGGGGGAAAAGTGTTATGGGAATTTGCAGGAAGGTCTAAAGCATCCAGTATATCTTGTTTACTGAGTTGGAAATTTCTGGATACAGCTCATAGTAGAAGCCCTTCCTTATCTGCCCATTTTTGCATAGCTACAGAGGGAATTCATCTTACACTTGCTACAAAAGTGTTTCTATCTCCACTGAGGAAAATGAAGAATGCTGACCTGGAAAAGACTTAATCAAAAAGCCACAGCAGTTTGTAGGATTCACCATATCAAATTGGTCTGTTGCTCTAGAAAGATCAGTGTACTTCTATCACAGAGGCAGTGATAAATGACGTGGCAGAGGGAAAAACACAACATGTCTGAACCCAGATTTAATGTAACAACTACATATCAAACTCACATTTAACCCCCTGATTTCTTATCGACTTTTAACACACTGATAAATATTTTGAAGCATGTTATCTGATACTATTTTTCTAGCGTATGTAAGTACAGCAAGAATGTGTTACTGAGGAAAACAGCTATAAAGAGCCTTCACACTGAGAGTGTGGGACATGTTAGGAATATATGCAAGGCTTACAAATAACAATCCAGATTAAAGCAATCTAAGACCACTTCAGGGCTATACAACTCTCCTTTTATTACTGGCAGGGTTGTAACAAGGAACAGGACAAGACTTGCCTGCTCTGAGATGAGGGAGAAGGGGTGCCAGATGAATACAGAAGGATGGGATCAAGAAATGGAGAGAGTATCTCATCTCAAACAGATGCAAGATCAGGTATTTGGAGATTATGTATTAAAAGTCAGCAAGACAATTTTTAAAAAGATGACATGACCCCTATAGCAGCTTCTATGAGCTGCTTACCACACTTCAGTAAGCAAATTTCCCTCACAAAGAAAAATTCCCTCAATATTCCCGTATGAATGCTTCTTCAATGTCCAATGCAAGGAGGGAACCATCTGGCAAATTCATACCAGACTAACACCATAAAGCAGAAATTTTCTAAGTAGTGCATTTAGTTTGCAGTGTGCATGTTATTTATGGAAAACAGCAACTGGGAGAAGACTGACTATATAACCCTGCTATTATGTGTGCTGTTCTCCATCCCTCAAAATAATATTGTGATTCCTCAAAGGCTAGATTGAATGGCTTTTCAGATTTAATTTTAAAGACACAGGCAATATTGATGGTTTCCAAATGCACATCAATGATGGATACCCCTCTGAGGGACAAATTAACAGGGACAATATTTCTATTACCCATCAGCTACTACTGACCAAGAATGGCATGGCAGCAGCTGGAAGGATCTTGGGGTGGGATAAGGGGGCCAAAGGGCAGCTCCCAGAACTGCCTACCAACTGGTTGATTGTCTTTTCTGAAAAAATTCCCCATCACCACCCTTAAGACTCCAGGATCTGTGTCAAATACAACGTTCATGTTTAAATTTCTGCTTCCAAAGTACATTCTTATCTTGAGAAGAAATTGCCTAGAAGCCACACCAGTACATATTACCAGTCAGACATTATAAACCCAGCATTGTTTAGATGGGCTATTTCAAATGACCATCTTGCCTATAACAACTTCAGGTTTTCTCACCCTCTCAAGTTAGCTCTTTCTAGACAGAAGCTTACTATGAATACTTTCTTCTGGACTGTCTCATTCAGCTTTTCATGGAGTTATAATGTCCAGATAATTTTCTGTTCATATGTAGACTGCAAATCCTGAAACTTTGTTTGAGGTACCCTCAGCATGGGAGCAATGTAATGAGTCTATGAAATTAATAGTGTGTTTCAAGATGAAAATGAATCTCTTAAAACCTTAGCAGTTTGGTAAGTACTAGTATCAGAATAAGCAACAGGCACAGGAACAACATTCTCCATAGGTGTTTCACCTGGGCTTGGCAAAATGCATTTTCAGAGCAAATCTGATGGCAATTTATAAAAAGATTTCAAAAGAATTTTCAAGTCGGTGAAAGGTAGTTGCAAAGGGCATGTACTGTTTTCCATGTTCATCATGAGGGAGAACACAGGACCTACAGGGAGCGGCTGGGAGAGCAGGGTTTGTTCACACTTGAAGAGTGGAGGTTCAGGACTGAATGTATTACTTCCTTCAGCTCCCTAATAAAAGAGTGTAGAAACAGTGCAGCCAGGCTCATCCTGGAGGCTTATGGTGAAGAGGCAACGGGCTCAGGCTAGAACATTGGAAATTCCAGTAAGGTACAAGGAGAAAATAATTCAGCAGGAGGTTGGTCAAAAACTGGGAAAGGTTTCCCAGAGAGGTTGTGTGATTTCCATTCTCACAGATATTCAAAACTACATTTGATGTGGCCCCCACATAAGCTGTTTCCGCTTTAAGCAGTGGTGGGATTAGATGGCCTCAAGATTTCCCTTCCAACCTGAATTATCCTGAGACTTTATGACAAGCAGTTAATGCAATTAAATTACAGCAAGGCATGCAGATAAAACTTTCCAGCATCAGGAAGAGTGAAATTCTGAAATCACTTGCCTACAGAGTATGAACATCACTAGAGGTCCCCCAAGAACAGTGCAGGGGAACATGTCAGATAAGCCTCGTTGATCCTGTTTTGGGATGCGATATTGGGAGTTCTATTCAGTGTTTAGACAAGTTGCCATACTATCTTAAGTGAAAAGCCTTAATGCCCTTTTCTAACATTGTGTTAGAAAGGAGAAAAAAAGATATTGACCTACTTAAAACATTTAAAGGTTAAAATAAACACATGTAAATCAGATGTGTCAACCGGCCAAGATGCAACTTTGAAACATGGTGCTAGCGAAAGATAACGAGGCAAAAAATTTTTATAGACAAAACAGAAAATGGTGTCAGATTAACTCCTTAGAGGACATACATAGAGAAGCATAAGGCTGGTAGTAGACACTTCTGATGTAACCCATTTTCCACAATAAAAAAAGACCTTGAATTACATCTAGTCTTGTGAAGTCCCACTTCGGGACTATCCTGAATCATTTCCCTTTAATAAGAAATCTTCAAGCTATGTAGCCTGGAGAAATGTTATCAAAGATATTATTTTACTTTTGGGACAAAGTTTGCTATGCAAATAGTGTAGAAAGAGCTAGAAAAGTGACTAGAAAGTCATGCATGCACAATGGTATGCATGAGAGTAAGTAGATATCACTATGACATTGGTGTTTCCAGTAGACACGTGGCCTGCTAACAAGTGTCTCATTTGATGAATCACCCACTCTGTCACCAAGGGTATAAAAGTCCAAAAGAAGATATGAAAATGTATAGACAGTCAGAGGTAGGGATGAATGTCAGGTTAAAAAAATTTAAATAGTGATTGGAGGTTAATAGGTGATTAAATATGTTTCAAGAGTAGGAAAAAATTGTTTATGAATATGTGAGTAAAGGAAGGATTTCAAAATCAAAATCTGTGATAATGCTTTTTGCAATTAGAAGCAGAAAAATAATTTTAAAAAATACAAGCTATAATCACAACACAAAAAAAACTATACTTAACATTACCATATTTTATAATATTACAAAAATGTCTTGATCAGCATTAATTAAATCAGTACATTTTAAGAATTTGAATTGACTTATTTTATTTACATGTACTAGCACCATGATACCATATGTCTCTACTATATATCACATTTTGATTTTGGTATTAAGAGTGAAAAATGCTCTGCCTGCAACAACCACACACTCAAGTCTCTAGAAAAAGATGGTATTAGAGAATGGCTGAGGTTAGAAGGGACCTCTGTAGGTCATCCTGTTCAAACCCTCTGCTCAAGCTGGGCCACCCAGAGCAGGTTGCCCAGGACCATGTCCAAATGGCTGGTGAATATCTCCAAGGGTGAAAACTCCACAACCTCTCTGGGCAACCAGATATAAAATATCTGATATAAAACAGTGAGTTAACAAAGTTCAATGGTAAATGCAACAGTGGTTTAACAAGATTTGATAGCCAAGTACACTTGATTATTTACTGCATAGAGGACAGGGTCAGACAAAACTGTCAAGGAGACCCTTCCATTGAGACACGAGTTTCAGAAAGGACCCCCTTGCTTTCTAAACTTCCTCAGAGAGGAGTCTAGGTGTGGCTGGATCCAGTCCTAGTCCCGGACTTGATCAACGGTTTATGTCTAAAGGATTACATATGCACAATTAATTCTTTATACCACTTAGCTAAGATTTCAAAGTTTAGCATGCTATTAGTTACCAAGAATCTGTTGCAGCAAGGAATCTCTCAACCTCAAGGAGTAACCTTGAGAGGCATCCTTACTCAAGGGGAGATCCTGGCATGCAGCCCACTGATGTCCAGGAGAGCTCAAAGGGCTCTTGGACTGCTCATTATTTATGGGGTTAAGATGATTGGCTTATAGTCACATTTGCATACATACTGAAGATGTTAGCTTCTTCCAAATTTGGCTTGAGTCAAACATTGACCAGCATTCTGGCTGGGTGGATGAATTGCCATAAATTAGCCCTTGGTTACTGCGTTGTTATCTGTCTCCCCTGAATGCACTTTGAGCTGACCAGACACATCCATCATGACTGCCACCAGTGGATATTGCTTGAGCAGGGTTACAGGAAAAAGTCAGGTGGAGGTGGGGGGAGCACACCACCACATCTGTGCCAGTGCTCAGTCGGTCTCACAGTAAAAATGCATTTGCTGATGTTCAGAGGAAACCTCCTGTGTTTCAGTTTGTGCTTAGTGCCTCTGGTCCTGGCACTGAACACCACAGAACAGAGCCTGGCTCCATCCTCTTTGCATCCTCCCTTCAGGTATTTATATAAATGGATAAGATCCCTCTGAGCCTTCTCATTTCTAGGCTAAGCAGTCCCAGCTCTCTCAGCCTTTCCTCATAGGAGAGACATTCCAGCCCCTTAATCACCTTTGTGGCCCTTCATTGGACTCTCTCCAGTATGTCCATAACTCTCTTGTACTGTGGACTCCAGTACTGGATGCAGCATACCAGGTGTGTCTCATCAGTGCTGAGAAGAGGTGAAGGATCACCTGCCTCAGCTTGCTGGCAACACTTCTCCTAATGCAGCCCAGGATGCCATTAGATTACTGTTAATAGACTCTGCTTACTCAGTAATATCATGATTTCTTCTTCATCCTTCAAAGCCACTACCTTCTCCATTCAAATCATTGTCCTAGTTTTATAAGTAAGTGCCATGAATGTAATGAGGAAACTAACACAGAATATAAGTAAAGCTTAGTATTTTATCATTTGCCTTACCTTACTCTTTCCAAAAGCCACAAATTTTAAAATTAAAACTACTTAACAGTTTTGCCAGTGAGATAACTAACATGCCTCTGAGCACAGGCCACAGCCACATGCCAGAAGCAGAAAGTTGTTCAGGATGACAGTTTAGCTTCTTGAGCAACTATTAGCTCCTGAGCCATTTCCTCCCTGCTCCAAGAATGTCTGCCCACTACCAGCTTCTTCAGGGGCTGGTGATCAGAGTGCCAGGCCACCAGCAATACATTATTTTTCATGAGAAAAGAAGGAAAAAAAAAACCTTCTGTTTTCCTATCCTCGTTTTCCCCGTCATAATGCTTTCGTGAAAGGAATTCCACATTCAGATCAGTATTAATAAATAAGGCAGCTTTCCCCATCTACTTCCCTGCTAAGCAGCAAATTTCCATTTCTTTCCTCCATTTATTAAAGAAGTGATTCATTTTATACCTCACAAGGTTCTTGTAAGGCTGAAGCACCCAGGATGTGTGAAATGTTCATATCAAACCAAGGCACAAGACAGTTTACAAGTTCATAAAATGCTGTTAATATCATAGTAAACCACAAATATTTTTCTCACTGACAGATTTTGACCCTTGTTTGTGTTTGCAGGGGGAAGAAAGCTCATTCCACAATGCCCATCTCACAAAGACCTCTTTTCCCAAAGGAATCACTTTAAAAACACAACTCTCTCGGCCCTGCCTGAGTTTATTCCAAGCCTTTAAGAGTAATAAGAGTAGGTGGTGAGCTAAAATACAACACACTTTGTGTTTTATTCTGAAAATAAATGTTTAGCAGACAGTGGATAGGCAGCAACAGATCATATCGGAACAGATATGTGAATGCTGTGGCCCACCCTAATCTTTCCTGTAGCATCTTCTAGCATGTCATATTCTCCCAAACATGCAGTGCCACAGATGACAACCAACCAAGTGTCCCCATCAATATCAGTGCTTTGTCTGGCTCTGGAAGGAGCTAAAATCTCTTAAAAGACAGCAATTTTTAATGTTTCATTGCAGAAATTAGAGAAGAAGTTTGTGAAAAAATATTTTCTTTCAAGACATTTTTGCAAAAGTATTGCCACGTATCACTTGTTTTGCGAGGAAACCAGATAAAAGGTGAAAAGAGTAAGGCAATATTCAAGAAGTGTCTTCTAAGTGTTTGCTAAAAGACCAGAAGTTTTTTAAATAAAGAGTGGTGTAACTATTTTTTAGCTTATGAGGATTGTTTTTTAGTTTAGCTGACTGAATTGCTCACAGTGCATGTTGAGACAGCATAGTCTTTTCCGTGAATGTTTACATGTCATTTGTATTCTGCCATGAAGTGCCACAAAGTGTCTGTTAGACTGTCATAAAATAGAATGAAATAAAATAAATAAAATAAAGTATGTGTGTAATGCTCAGCAACTTATAGCTAGAGCCAATACTGACAGACTGGATCAGGTGAAAAAGTGATCTCTATTACTTCACTACACTTCTCTAGCAAACAACAAAAAAACCCCTTAATTCTAGTAATTACATAACCTTAACAGCAGTTTTATAGCATGTATGAACAATATGGTGGGAAAGGACAAGGTAAGGTAGATTAATGTATCACAATTAAAGCAAAAGCTTGCACTAAAAACTTGATGATTGTTAGGATGCAAATGGTATTACTCCGTCTTCTATCTGAGAACGGCAGTATCCAGGTACCCAAGGTACTCCTACCTATATCAGTTTCTTAATCAGTGATAGCCAACACTGAAACTCATCCTTTTTGAGATGGAGCATAGGAATCAAAGCTTTTTGAGTAGGAACAAGTACAAACCAAGGCTTTCAGCTGCATTTCCTGCAATAGCTGCAAGGCCAGAAGATGCCACTCCATCAATACCTCTGCAGGTGCCTCAGCATTTGAATTGCCTTAATAAGATAGAGTTATTCCATAAAACAGGAGGTCCTCAAAGTACCACCTGAGGGATGAAGTATCTTCCAACCAATGTATCCTCCAGACCGATCTTCTGTGTGGTTCCTTGTACCTGCTCAAACCAATCTCTTTCCCTTGTCATGAGCCACTGTTTGCCCTTTGGGAACATCTCTGCTGCAAAGAACATCAAACTGGCTTGAAACCCTATCTGCTAGCTTTCTTCAAAACCATAGCATTTCCTTCAAGGGGGCTGCCCGGTTAAAAGTCTGGCAATTCACCTACCTGAAATTCTCTGGGTTTACCTTTAAACAAAAAGATCCTTTAACTTTGCTCAATAACCAAATAGCTTGAGCATTTCTTCAGCAGGAAAGAAACTTCTATTCATTGTATGGATTTTGTAAAGTACCTTGGGATCCCTCCAAATGAAAAGGGCTATTAAAAGATACAGTTTTATTAGTTTAATTTATTTGTAATCTCTGTGTGGTTTGATGAGACCAAAATGCTTCCTACAGAACAACATGATGCTTGTCCTAATTATAATCTGATTTTTTTTAATCCATATAAATGAGAAATATCCCTTTATAAAACCTTTCTACCTTTTCCTATACTGTTAAGAAATGAAAAAACCATTATACATGTGTGGTACAGTGGTTGTATGAGGGAATCTAATCTGACATGATGCATATGTTAATATATTAATATATTAATATTACTTGAATAGGTAGGCTTCAAAATTTGCATGCTCTTGCCCAGAACTCGTATGAAGAGTTAAGCTTGTAAGTTCATAAAAAGAGCTCTATATTAGTAATCTGATATTAATGGGGTTTGAGCTGCAGCTGTGATGTTCATGGGGTTATCATTAGGTCTATGTGACTTAAATGTATTTTATCTTCTATTTAAAATTAATTTATCAGAGTGAAATCAGAAATGTGGTTTCTGTCACCCACAGAACAATTACTTTCGGTACAAAGCCTATGAAGAAAAAGGTCTGCTTCTTTTTAAAGAATAGGTAGAATTTAACAGAATTTTGTACGCCAGCAGCATACTTTCTGTATCTTGTCCAGCTGCCATTTAACACTATAGAAACCTATAGGGATATACGTGTTCCTGAAGTTTTCCACATGTCCACATTCTTGCTTTGTGTATGCCCAACCCAAGCAACTCCTTGCCTAGTTCATGCTTTTGCCTGACAGTTGTGGTTTGGAAACCTCTGCCCCATGCTTCTCGGGGTTCAACATAAAATGCAGTTGCAGCTGCCACCATTTGGCATTCAGGCAGGTGAAAATAACAGCATTAACCTGGGGACAGAGCAGTCTACACCATGCTGAAATCCTGCTCTGAGACCTATGACATGAGGTGCAAACTTGTATCACTCACTCAGCTGAAAGCACCCCAACAGCGCACATGGAAACTCCTCTGTGTTGCAGAAGGTTTGTTGAACATGGAAGTTGCAGAGAGTTTTATACAGCAGAAAATGAAAGCTTTTCCACTGTATAAAAACAAATAAAGCCTGTTGGCCATAATTGAAATGTTCTCTGGGGATGAGAAGGGCTTCTGTTCTCCCCCTGATCCCAGAGACAGTACATGAATTTTTTCATTAAGTTAATGAAATGTCTCAAATGTCTCATTTTGCCAAGAAAAATATTTCAATTACTTTCATAACATTTTATATGATCCATTTGTTATTACTATTATTATTATTATTATTATTCACACTTATGGCTGCCACACTGAGGAATCAATTTGTATGTACCTCTGGGTTATGGTGCAATCAACAACAAAACATTTTTAAAATGCACAAACACAAATGCAATTAAGAACCATCTATATCATCACATGTTGCTGATATCTACAGGGTGCACTAGAGTGGCTAAATTTCACTTTGCCTTGTCAGATAAGAAAAGATAAACGTCATACCAAGAAGCAGCTGCCAGGGAGCACTGTATGTGCGTACTTATCTAAGGGGCAGAACTGCAACACCTGCCACAGTTCACTTAGGGCCAAAGCACCACATTTTTAATGAGACATATAATTAGAGGTAATAAGTAAGTTTTGGAGATCTACAGGAGTTGCTAAAGTGCAAAAATAGATAGAGAAATAAATAAACAAATAGATAACCAAGTAAGTAAATAGGAAGATACTGAGGTACAGATAACAGCTTTATGCATAGGTATAAAATTTCCAAATCTCTTATTTTCAGCCAAGAAGAAGAAGGCAGAAGGTGGTGCAGGAGTGGTAAGAAGAGAGAGGCATGATACGGTAGGTAAGCCTAATCCCTGTGCAGGAGCTGTGTTGCCTGTGGCAACACCAGCAGCACCTCTTTCCTCAGCTGGTGCCATGACCCATTGCTGAGCACCAGTCAGCCCGTGGTTCTCCCCATCCCACCCCAGACACTTCTTGTGCTGCGACACAAACCAGAGATAAGAAACACCACCAGAGTAAGGAGGAAAAATGTGCTCTGAGAGCACAAAATACCAGCTTACCTACGACAGAGGGTAATGCATTAATGCTATTTTTGAGCTGAATAAAGGCATTTTTAAATAGGGGCATTTTTGGCCATACAAAATTATTCTTCTAGAAGAAAGGGAAGAAGGGGGAAGGTATGTATCCCTAAAATGTGTCCTGCTATTTCCTTGGTTAATTAACAGCAGCTTTGCCAAGTACATTACAATTTCACAGTACAAGAGTATTTTCACAGATCAATCAAACAATTGTCCAACAGATGCAGAACTTCAATGCTTTGTTTCAGATTTTTAGAAATGGAAAATAAATACATTCAATAGGTTTCTTGCATATAGTAAGCAATAACTAAAGACCAGCCTGTCGTCCCAGGTCTATCATCAGACTGCCTTCACGATTGCTTCCTGGTGTTGCTTTTTCAAAACCTTGTGCAGCAAAATATTTTAAGAATGGTCATGGCTTTTTTGGAGATAGACAGCTGAGTATTTTTTTTTGACAGGAGACAGTCTGGAGCAAAATGCATCAGCAGTAATACGTAGTCTTCTTCCAAGAGACATCTTCTTCCAAGACATGATGGCCTTTACCAAGAAATTCTGCAGTATTTCATAGAAGTGTCCAAACTCCCTTTTCACCTTGCAGCTTTTTGCCACCATACCAAATTTCCTGCCTTACTGTTGTGCATCAGTACTCATCTTTCCTACTTTCTCTTCTGCTGGTGGTTGCTATCACACACATGGCAGCCAGGTCCTTTTCCTGACAGGTAGAGGTAATGCAAAGACTATATTTAATGAGTAAATTCCCTGTTCTGTGAGAAATTCTGAAACTTTCCATTTGGCCCTGAATCAAGACAAGAAGTGAAACTTCCAGGATTTTTCAAGAAACAAAACAAGCCAAAATACTTTTATTCAGTCAGTTGAAACATCTCCTTTCAGTTTATCACTCTGGCAATTAATAGATATACTCACTATATTGTACTACACACCTGCAAGATACAGTTAAAAATGAAGCACTTTCATATTATCCAGGCAAAATGAATTTCTTTATTTGACAGGTGAGGTAAGTTATCACAAACTCAATCAGTTTTACTGAATCCACATTTCTCTGAAAAAAATACCACAGTGCAAAAAAAGAGACCAGATATACAAGGGTTATGTTTGATTAAGAATTGATAAGCAATTAAAAAATGTATCCCAGCACAATCACCCCTGACTGTCTTCTTTGTAAGGACTACATTAGTTTACCAGCACCAAGAAAAATGCCGGCTCTGATCAGTGAGAGTTTTCCCTTTGTCTTTCACAGGACTAAATTTTCCCTTTCAATTTTCCTCTGAATTTCTCGGCATGTTGAGATATTGCTCATTCACTAAGCTTGGAGTTTCTCAGCATCTGAGCATCATTTCTCTGTTGTCTGCTGGTCTCACCATCTCATACATCTCAAACATACTTTTACTTGTGCTGTGCCATCCCATTACCACACAGCCTTCACCTTAGAGCTCTGTCTTTTAAGCAACATCACAAGTATTTAAAGCTGGAACAAAATTCTAGCAATTCAAAAATATTACATTTCTGTGAGGAGGTGGGACAGGGGAAACAATGGTATTTTCATTGATGGTCATTTCCATTGAGCCTTTTATTAGTGTGCATAATGAGTAACCAAACCTTATCAGAAATCAACACTAATCAGCCTTCAAACAAGCACTTTGAAATCAATAGTCCAGAATAATTTGTTCTTTCTTGACAATGTCCACATGTACCCTTTGGGGAAGCAGGGGAGAGAAAAAAGGAAAAAAAAAAAACCCAAACAATTCTGCAATCTTTCACAAAAAGAGTATAGAAAGAAAGGATTAACTGTATCTTACTTTTACTTTTTTTTTTTTTTTGAGCATTCTTCATCACTCCGTGAGGCAAATCAGCTTTGATCCATTTCCTTCTTTTCCTTCTATTGTTTCACCAGTTTATAATCCCTCAAAAACATGGTGTTACTATTCCTATCATACAGTCAAGGCTGCTTAAGAGGAAGCCGATTTCTACCAACACATCGAGCTGAAAGCTAATATATTCAGAAATTTTCTACCTGATTACAACAGCTGCAAGCAGAAAAAAATGGCATTTCAACATTTTAATATGAAGTCTGACTATCAAACATGTTTTAACAAGTAAGTGTTTTGTTTCAGTAATGGTCTGTTTACATTGACCATACCTTAACACAACTAAGGAGGTCTGAATTTTTAGGGAAGGTTCTGTTTACTAAGAGACAGCTACTTTTAGTGGATATGTTCTTTGAACCTGAAAAGCAGTTTTGGATGTTGGGCAACACCTCAGGGGCTGCTTCTTCATTTGCGGTAAAATAGCATCACTTCACTGACATCTGCATTTTTTAAGTCTCAGATTCTTTTTAAAAAATTAACAATCCTTGTCTTTCCTTGAATTCATTACCAGTGCCGATCTTTAAAATAAAGTGCTATATGGATGGGTGCAGGAGATGTTTGCAGGCACAGGTTAGATAAGATATCCAAGCCCTACTAGAAACTGTTGTGGTTTAGCCCCTGTCAGCAACCAANTAAGCACTACTGAGCAACAGCTAAAATATCAGTGTGTCATCAGCATTATTCTCATCCTAAATCCAAAACACAGCACTATGCCAGCTACTAAGAAGAAAATTAGCTCTATTCCATCTGATACCAGGACTTGTATACACTGTTGCATGCATATTTTTGAAAGTAGTTTCTTTGCCCCTTAGGACATAAATTCCTCTTGAATGTCACATTTGAAAAGCTGAGAGTGATACTCTGGCCTGAAAAATATTAGCTGAGCCTCATTGTTTTAGCTAGGCAAAATATGGAATTTAAATGAAAACATCTGTTTGAAAAAAATCCTTATCCATCTTTAGACTTCCTATTAAAAATTATTATTATGGAGTTTTATCAGGATAATTAATTGTGATGTTTGTGTGACATCATTTTTCCCCCAGGACACTTAAGAGTCATATATTTTCCCTAAAGCACCTTAACTATCACATACTTGTCTTAGTTCTGTGACAGCATGCAACACAGATCATGTTTTTCTCTTAGTGAGCTGGAAACTATACAAAATCTGACTGTTCTCACAGTATGTGAAATGTGCTCTTTTGGTCCCACCTGGTAGCAGCACAGAAAAACATGGAAATGAACTCCTTATGCCACTCTGAAGATTCCGTCTGTGTCCAGTTGTTCAGCGTAAGACAGTATGAGTGGCAGCTTGAGTTAGCTACTTTGCCAGACGCTAAATCAAAATCAAGTCCAATCCAAACCAAGATAGCATCTCTCAGCATTAATTCCCTCAAACTAGGCAAAACTACCTGACAGCTTAGCTCTTCCTAGTCACAAACAGTAGCAGAACATACCTTATTTTTTGCATTGGAGTAATGATGCATAATCTTCCTTTAATACTTTATTTATCCATGTAGCTAGAAAACATAAAGCTGAATATTTGTTTCCTCTTCAGTTTAATGCATTCTGAATGCACTAGCAGTGAGGTACTGAACAGCTTTCCACATGCACATGCATGTGCATGCATGTACACATTTCTCATGCACACAAACAACCTCACATTCTTAGCACCCTAGGTGAGACATTCTGCTTTTGCATTACACCGATTGTATTTTCTTTCTGTTTCTAGACTGTCTCTGTCATGGAAATTGTTTATGTAAGTTGTCTCTCTTTCAGTGTTTACTTGCTTTCATTAGGTTAGGAGGAAACGATGACTGTCATTAAAAAAAAAATTCTGGTATAATGTTATCTTGGACAATAAGAAACAATGAACCACAGAGCTGTAGCTGAAGACAAAAGGAGCACCTTGTGGCCACCCTGGGTTCTAGAGGGTAATGTCAAACCTAAGCAATAGTTTTCTTATTTGAACACAGACACTTCCAATGTGTAGAAGATATTTAACATTAAGGAAAGTGAAGGACATCTGACATACACAGATTTCACTGGTGTTTTTCCTCAATCTAAAAAAAAAACAAAAACAAAAACAAAAAAAAACCCAAAACCCCCACTATTATTCTTTGTGGTGCAATCCTAGTACACAAACACGTGTAGACTGAGTTAAATCCCCAGGAATAGAGAGATTTGAATAAGGTTTCTAGGTTTTTTTACACCTAATTGTTCTTTCACAATCTGCATTAAAAAGTATTCAAAATTAACAATAGGGGTTGTCTAGTGGCAGCTGTAGAGTATTTAAATGTTAAGGATAGTTAAACTAACAGCGGAGGAGGCAGAGGTGAGACTGAAACAGCCCTCCACTCTCCAGCTAATCTGGTACCTCTGCACCACAGAAATCTGAGATTTCAGAGAAGATGCTTGACCTGCAGACCTCAGTAACTCGGTGGTACTGCCCTTTTGCTCTGTTCTCCAAAGCAGAGACAAAAGCACTGAACTGGAACACCTGGTATGTTTTCCATACAAAAGATTTCTAAATTAAAAGAAGCAGGGAACACAAATGTGACCCCCTAATATCCACACTATTTGATTGGAAAGTAACCCCACCAGCAGATCAAATGAATGTGTACCATACTTTTGCAATACCGAATTTCTGGAACCTCCCAAAAGGAAGAGAAGTGAGACTGGCTGCAGCAAGTACGGCTGATTCCCAGGCTGCCTGTACATGTCTGCTCATGTTGCCTTCCTCCAGGACCTCCGGGACCTCCTCCTTCCAGCCTGTCCCTGCTGTCCCATCCCCTACCCAGCTAGTTCCTGAGTGCCAGACTCCACGTCCTGAATCTCACAGCTCTGCTCCGCATGGCAGCACCACTGAAAGGCTGTGAACACCTCTGGCTGTTCAGGGCTGGTTTGGTACTGCAAGATGAATGTAGGAGCACTACATCTATCAACATGATATAGAAAATATTTGACATACATGATTGTATTAACAATGAAGGATGTGGACGTTATGCAGAAGGCTGAATCTCTACAGGATTTCTACAGGAACTGTACTGCCAGCTGTAGGAGCAAATCTCATGATTTGTACTGGTGTGCATAAAGGATTAACCTGTGCATAACAGGACCAACCCAGATTTTGTTTCTGAGAAAATGTGCCATGCAATGAAGGCACCCACCTTATTTACGATTTTATATAAAGAACAAAGTTACCAGGAAGATGTCTGGTGACCAGATCTGTTCCCAGTGAAGACGAGAGCATTCCTCCAAACTTCAGCAATAGCAGAAGTGGGGGTAGTAATATAAAACAATTAGGAAGACAAAAGACTACAGACTGCAAGTTAGGCTCATTTTTACCATAAACCTACCTTCAGCAAGCCAGTAACTTGTGTAGCTGTGCCTTGGCATTTCCATTTTCACAGGAAAACAGAGAAATTTACTGAAATCATAGGACTGTATCAAAGAAAATGTACCATCAGTAAAATGGGAACTTTTCCAATCAGGTGCCATTAAAGCATCCAGTATATTTAATCTTCATTTCCTTTGTATCAATCCAGTTAATCCATGTGTCTAATTCACTGGTTTCTAATTTGTTAAATATTTATTTTAGTCTGCTTACAAATTGTCCAGGAAAACAAGTACAGCACAATTTTTAAGTACGTCTGTTTGTCCCCTTTACTGAAAAGGGAATGAGATTATTTCCTCCCATGTAATGAATGTGGTATGGTTTTTCATCAGTTTTGTAACAAGTGAAGTATTGGAAGTTTTCTAGCCTCTTGTTCAAAATACACTCTGAAAATGCATATTATATTATTCACAATCAATAATGTACAATCATCTTGGAAAATCACACATAGAAAACATTACGCACAGGTGATTAAACACGTGCTAAAAATATACTAACAATTCTCCTTAAATCCCAATATTTTTAAATGCCAAAATGCTTTACCATACGCAGACACAATAAAATCACTTTGGTGTGTAGGCAGATCATGCTTAAATCGGATTTCCACAGCACAGACAAATGTTACAGATATATAGTTGAGGACAATATTGATTACAGCTCTGGCATTGTTCTGCAGAAACCTAAAACAACACTCTTCACTGTAAAAGAGTATGACAAATCAAGTTGTCAAACCACATAGGTCAGAAGCAATCACTGTTGGGGCAAAAGTTTCTGGCATAGCTCAGTGTTATGACAAAATGTTGTTTAATATAACGTTACGTATTGTAAGGAGAAAAGCCAGAACTTTCCTTATCCAGAATCAGCTGGTACATCACTATCTCCTGTCTCCTGAAAGTGTGTATTAGTACTTGCTCAAGTACAGCAAGCAGGGTGCCCAAACCTAACCATCAGCCAGGTCCTTTTCATTTGAGCTTATTTTCAGGAGAATCTTGTTTGTCAATAATTAAGTTGCTTTAGTCCAAACTACTAGGATTTCTGAAATATTCCAGAAATGTCTGTCTGGGTGAGTCTACTTCAAACTGCAGTGGTAATCTGTGTCAATCCTAGGTCGTTGGACTCTTCTCTCTCTTGAGGACAGTAAGACGACATTTCCACGACTAGTCATACAGGTTTGTTTGTCCCATCTGCTTCTCTCATATAAGCCGGGTCTTGAACAGTGTTCCTGACTCTGGTGGTGCTCTGCCTGTCCATCCTCATTTTAAAGGGGAAGCAGAAGTCTTTGAAACACCTCTTGAAGTTTTCATCCAAAAAAGCATAAAGGATTGGATTGAGGCTGCTGTTAGTGTAACCCAATGCAATACAGAAGTAATAGCTGGATATAGCAGCAGTACTGTGGGACACGTCCCCTAACGCTTCAACCAGCACAAAAATGTGAATGGGAGTCCAACAGATAATAAAAACTGCCACAACCACAAGAACCAACCTGGTGATGCGGCGCAGGTTTCGATCTTTTTCTCGAGACCCTGAGAGAAGCCGTACGCTTTTAAGGCGCAGGATCATCAGAGTATAGCAAACAATTATAATGAGAACTGGAATAACAAATGCAAAGACAAAGACACAGATTTTCATGAAGATGTCCCACCACACGTAATCTCTGTCTGGAAATTGCAAGGAGCATTCAGTGGTAGCAGTATCTAGGAATGAAGGAAGCAAGAAGAAGAAAATTGCTTTATTATTAGGTATTATAAACAATGTAATTATCATAGCATAAGCTAGGAAAAGTGATTATCATGTAATGTAATACTAATAAATGGAGTTATCATTAAATCACTCCAAGGAAAGCTTTCAATTACCATTGAAATTGGTTTTATGCAGCTGCTTCTGGAAAATACTTAGACAGATAGGGGCTTTTTAAAATGCATAACATTGTATAAAATTTGTTTCCCATGGGAGGACCTAAAAATGCAGAGCACAAAAATAAAAATTTGTAAAGATGTCTCCATTTGAATCACACTGAGATTTAAAGCCAGAATGAGTGCCATGTTCAATGGAGTAGAAATCTCATAATGATTATCAAACTACATATGTTTTCATCTGTGGGCGGAGACGGATTTTTGGTATCATGAATGGTGGGAGCCGAATGAGGTTTTGATCGTAGGAAGAGTTTGCCAATATATGATAATTGTGTAATAACCTTTTCCCACGTGCCTTCTTCAGTGCAAATGGAATACACGTAAGTGCTTGCATTCAGAAAAACTTATTTCCAGGCAACAGCTTCTTTTCAGTTAAATAGAAGCAAAATATGTTTGTGCGTGGAGTCAAATGGAAGCTGCTCTTTTTGCAGATCATGTCATTGAAAATTCAGCCCGTGCAGAGACTGCAGGATCTGGGCCATCAACACCAGCCCACTCCCTTTCTGATTGCCCATGTCAGAATTCAGACACAGGCTGTCACTTGATTTTATGTCCCAGAAATATTCCATCTGACAGGAAGCTGCTAAGGAAAGAAATATTTGAGGTTTATTTGCTGACCTCATTGGAGCCTTCCAGCATATAAACCGTATGGAAAACCAAGAAACAAGATAAATGGCAAGGCAAGAGAAGGGGGAAATTTACAACTACTATCAGCGGTTAAACTCTACTGAAGACAAGTCAAGGTAACACAGGGATTTTTCACTCTAAATTGTAGCTTAGATTTTATCCTCTTGAGCACTGCATTATTCTTTGGATTTTTTTCATTTTTCCAACTGAATTTGTCATTCCTCTACAAATTATTGTGTATTGGCTTTTATTGGATTAGATCTGAGGGTGGAATGATTCAATATACTCTTGCACGTCGCTTTTTCATCTCTCTCTCCAGCCGAACTAGTGAGAAAAATTCTATCAAGCCATATTTCCCTGCTATTGAAATGCTTCACAAATCAAGATGATATTGCAGAGAATTTGTTTTGAAAAACAACTGGGGAGGAAGATATCAGTATGGTATCATATAGACATTTCTGTGGTTAGATATCAGAAAGCTGTTACTGGATGATATTGAACACTAAAGCATTCAAATAAAAAAGCTGAAATTAAAGCTAAATATTTGAGGTGTTGTTTTAAATAATATAACAACTAATGGATTATTCTGAAAACTGAAAAGTGAATAGAATATCTTTCAAGCCTAATAAGGATGCTAAACTGACAGCACAAGTATGACTTAACAGGGTCTTGACATTCAGTCAACTTTTTTAAAACCTTTGTGATCTAAGTTTTCGTAACTGTAGTTGCTTTTACTTAATTTTATTCTAGAAACGTCAACAATCATCTTCAAAGAAGTTCTCACGTTGATTATTACTCTTATTTGTAGTAGATCATGGCCTAGCAGCAGCAATAAAATCAGGATGAGGTATAACATCTAGACTCGTAAAGCTGCATCCAGATGTGAAGTTATGGATAAAAGTGAGATGTGATCAGGGACGACTTCTCTGGACCACATCCAGCTACACACTGAAACCCCCTCCCAGAGGAAACTGACATAATTTCATATATTTATAAAAATAATTAGGTCATGCTTGCTACATTTTAATATAACTTGTAGTTGGCAATGGTATTTTAGAATTCTAAATTATCAAATACAAATTTAATGATTGACTTACATCTTATCGTAGTTTACTTTCTATGGAAAATCTTATTCTAAATTCATTAATATTTCTGTGTTTCACTTGATATATCATAATGCTATGAATTGTATGGAACTCATTTATATTTTCCCAGTTTACAACTGGCAAACAATCAACAAAGATCTTTGTCATAATGCACAGTATCATAAGAGTTTTCAGGAACCTTGCAAGAGAATAAAATACAATTTATATTTTATTCGTGTTGCCTGAAAAGATGCAGAACTAAGTACAGTGTCACAAACTGAGTACTTAAGATTCCATACTGACGTTTTCCGCTGTGAAAGCCAAATATTCCAAATACATTGATCTATTTAAGGAAAAATACTGCATTGCAGATGGTATTTTTGTGTAAATACATTTTAAATGCATTTGATAAGCTACCATTTAAGATTTATCTTAATCTTGACGTAGGAAATATATTTCTGTTAGATACATTATTAATTATGTCACCTTCAGGCATCCATACTCCTCTGTACTCAAATGGAGCCTTCATACTCTTACTGGGAATACTAATAGTACCTCTATTTTTTTTTTTAAGTGAACAATTCTTCATCAAGAAAGGCTCCATTAAGGCCAAAGGGGGAATATTTACACAGATGTAAAATTTATTCTGCAGGGGAATGTATCCAGAAGGACACCGTTGGGAGAAATCCTGTACTGTGAGAACAAAAGGGACTAACTGAGCATGGGGTGGGAAATTTAAATACAATCACTTTCCATTTGATGTTCAGTTGTTGTTTAAATCTGAATCCAACAGATGCCCTGCAGCATATAAACAATTGTTTTGACCAACATAACGTAAAGTTTCTGTCCTGAGCTCCAGCTGTCAGGCAAAAGGTTGATCCTTGCTTTTCCCCTTCACCATTTCTCAGTGCAATTCATGAACACAGCAGACAAGATAATTGGCAGTAGATGCTCAAAAAAGACCTTAGATCAGACAAATAGGGCTGAACAATAGGGGCTGAGAAGCATTTGCCAATAACATCCAACCTCATTTGGCCCAGCTGAGCTGTGCATTACTAGTCTCTGTTTCAGGAGAAAAAAAAGGCTGCCTGCCGCATGGCATGGAAAAGACATTTAATCATTGCAGCCTCAGAGCAGCCCCTTGACCTAAATGTGATGCTTACAGTGAATGACAGGAATATTCTTCTAGTTAAGCACGCTCCAACAAAACACCTGACTGAGTCCATGTCGCATGGCCTTCAAGATCTCATACTCAGTGAGACAGTTATTCTTCCCAAATGAAGATGCCTGGAAGTGAACGTTTCCTGAGCTAGACATTATTTTATAGAGCCTATCAAAACTTTACTGGGGAGAAGAGTTACAGCACTGCAGACCAGGACACTTGACCCCGCAAAGGGCTGAAAGAAGAGTTTCCAGAGGACTCTCCTGTCACCAGAAAAACAACAGCAAGAACAAAATCTATACATCTTCAGCCAAATCAATCAGCCCCTGAGCAGCTGTTACTAAAATGATTTGTTTGCATTGATCTATGCCAAACAGTTTAACACACAGCATTTATTGTCTCTGCCAGATAAAACAGTGTCCCTATGTAAAGTTTACCATTTCTCTTGGGATGAGTGGAGCTTTTCTAATAGAAAAAGTTGTTAATTCAGGAATTCATTAATCATTCCTCAAAAGACTATTTACATCTCAAACAAGACTACCACCAAATAAATATGCATGTCTCTTATTTTATTGAGTCATCTTTAACAGATGGCCCTAACACAAGGACATCACTAGAGGCCTCAAGCCTTTTGAAGACACTGAGGTACTCCTGCACCACTGTCATGCTTGTGGGTATGAAGTACATGTGTATGAAAATGCTTCTCCCCTTTCCTTCTCAAGAAGGATTTCTAAGTAAGATTAAGTCCATAGCAGGGCAGTTTTGGTAATGAGGCTAAAGGGGCTAAATTTACAGTCTTTCATGGATTATAAATTTCAAGCAGAGCCTACAGGTGGTCTGTGTACAGATCTCATTGACTTCATGTTGTAGTTGCTTCCCTGCCATCGTCTGTATTCCCACTTCCTCTGCTGATCCTTATTCTCAGCCTTTCCAAGTCTCCATGTACATCCCCATCCTTTTGAGAATTTGACATACTGTAATTTTCAGAGAATTTAGATTCATTTTCTCTCTCCAGCTACTGACTTTTTTCCTTTCTTCACCACATCATCAAGTTCTGTGAAATGGCTGCTGATAATAAGCTCCCAAGTCTTAATAATAATGATAGTTTTAATATTAATACTAATGACAATCAATCTAGTTTCTGGTCTTGGAACTGCAGCAGAACTACTCTCACAACACCTACAAAAAAGCATCTTAAGCCCACATTTCAAGTCTCATCCTAAACTGATCTTTGATCTGTCCACTGTGATCAAATTCCTGACTATTTTTCCCTGGTGTCTGCTACTTGGTTTTGATGGTCTCATTTTAGCATGGACAATGCTTCAAGTGTATTTTTTTCTTGTAGTTGGCAAAGGCATCTGCACTTAAATGATTTATATGTCATACTGTAATGTTCCACAATATATTTCAAAATGTCAGAAATTTAGACACACTTTTTGAACCAAGGAATTTGGATGAACATGCTGAGCATGCACAAACTACTGAAAAAGGAATCAATCAGGTTTAGTAAATATTCCAAGCTACATTTTACATCATTTGAGAAACAAAGAGATTCAGTTTCGAATGCTCACACTCACCCTCCCTGAGTTTGGTACCTCCAAGAACTATCGCAGATATACCAACAGATGAGGACAATAGCCAGATACAGATGTTGATTATCTTTGCCTTCAGAGGCGTACGGAAGTCCAGAGCCTTCACAGGGTGACACACGGCAATGTATCGATCAACACTCATCATGGTCAGTGTGAATATGCTGGTAAACATGTTATAATAGTCAATTGAAATAACTATTTTACACAGCACATCACCAAAAGGCCAAGAGTTCATCAGGTACTCAGTGCTTTGGAAAGGCATAGTTGTGGTAACTAACGCATCTGCCATAGCCAGATTGAAAATGTAGATGTTGGTTGCTGTCTTCATCTTTGTGTACCTGAAGAACAAAAAAAGTAAGGTTTTATTATTTCAAAATATGATTATGCACATTCAGATATGTAACAGTTTATCAGTCAGGCTTTGCCATATTTGGGTTTTTTTCTGTCATTTCTAATTTATGACAGAAATGCACACAAATCCAAGACTCTTGGGATAACAGTAAACACATTTGATTCAGTCTCTCAGCACCTGCATCAGCAGCTAGAACTATTCACCACAGGCAAACCAGGTATATGAATACATTTAATCTAATTAGCCAAATGCTGGTTTCATAGAATCATAGA